>JAUCNO010000002.1:9050502-9061384 GCA_032353835.1 Enteromius viviparus | reverse complement strand
CGAATCAACTCTGCTTCTGAATCACCTGTGCATTCGAATCAACTCCGCTTCTGAATCACCTGCGCTGCCGAATCACCTGTGCATTCGAATCAACTCTGCTTCTGAATCAACTGCGCTGCCGAATCACCTGTGCATTCGAATCACCTGTGCATTCGAATCAACTCCGCTTCTGAATCACCTGTGCTGCCGAATCACCTGTGCATTCGAATCACCTGTGCTGCCGAATCACCTGTGCATTCGAATCAACTCTGCTTCTGAATCACCTGTGCATTCGAATCAACTCTGCTTCTGAATCACCTGTGCATTTGAATCAACTCTGCTTCTGAATCACCTGTGCATTCGAATCAACTCCGCTTCTGAATCAACTGCGCTGCCGAATCACCTGTGCATTCGAATCAACTCTGCTTCTGAATCACCTGTGCTGCCGAATCACCTGGGCATTCGGAAAAACTCCGCTTCTGAATCACCTGTTCATTCGAATCAACTCCGCTTCTGAATCACCTGTGCATTCGAATCAACTCTGCTTCAGAATCACCTTGGGCAATCTTTTTGTAGTAACGATTACTTTTCTAAATTTCTAACGAATGTTTTTAACTCAATTCTTTTGAAACATGTAAAGCAGGCAGGGTTAACCTCACTTCAGTTAAGATTCTAATAATTAAATTTGAAAGCACAAAGTAAGAGAACAATGTTTTTCAGTGAAGCATCCTATCTCAGCACAGGCAGCTGAAGGGGCTGCTCGTATCCACGTCCCAGCATGCGTTCCTTGATGCAAGGCGGGTGTATCTCACTGATGAGGCCCTCCAGAGACTGCAGGCTGCTGCCGAGGCCCTTGCCCTGGGGCCCGCAGCACAGGATTGCCGGAGGCTGTTGGGTGTACGGATGGAGGCGTGCTGCAGGCGTCTCCTGAGGGTTGTAACAGTCGCTATCCGGCGTGGCAAGCACGCTATTCCAAGCGGGAATGAAGAACTGGCCAACCGAAAAATCTCCGTGCATGGCCGGGGGCGTCGGGACTCTGTCTAGAATCGTTAGACTGGGAGGGTAGGATCTGTAGGAAAGGTCAGGTGAGCGGTTTCCTGATCCATACATGTGCGGATAATGCGGCCAATAATCTGAACCAGCTACATCCGCGCTTTGAGTGGGCAGAACGGCTCCGGGATACGCCAGAGCGAAACTGGAGTCAGCGCAAGATGCAGACAAGAATGAAGGACTAGACTGAACGTTAGATGGACGGCTCATGTGATAAGACATGACGCCGTACGGCCGGTGTTTGTTCCCGCTCGGCGGAGCATACGGAGTCACCGCCATCTGGATCGGGGACAGTTTGGTTCGCTTTCCATCAGCGCTCTTTATCACGTTTTTGGCCACGGACGAAGTCTTGACAATTGCCAGCAAGCCTTGGTAGGCTCCGGCGTAGGAGTGAGAGTACAGGCCCAAGCCCGGTCCGCTGGTGTCCAGGCCGTTAACAGTCCTGGTGATTTGCTTGTGCTGTGGGACCCTGATGTTGGTGGGGAAGATCTTGATTGAAAGCGGGCTGTCGGCTGTTCTTTGCGCGTAAGCATCCAGTTCGGCTGCGGATGGGTAACGCATGGAAATCAGCTCACCTGTGGACAAAGAGAAAACAGCTTGAATAAGTCAACGCTGCATTACTCTCAGCAAGGCATTACTCTGTCTTGAACATTGGGGTGGGGATTTTTTTAAGAGACTGACCAGTGTGCAACAGTGGAATGATAACATCCTGCGAAGTTTTAAATCCCATGTGCACCATGCATAAAGTTATTGTCTTTCAAAAGGAGTGAATCAGTTAAACTAATAATTTTTAAAACAAAAAAAGCCTTTTCATGCTTACTTCATGAACAAATAGCATATTGCACGAACACTTGGTCTTTTCACGTTGGTCTGAGTGAAAGTGCAAATTCATTCTTCACCACTAGGTGCTGCTTTGGAAACGTTAAAATAGTGGTTTCCTCGTAACTCTGTACACAAACCAGCACTTAAACGCTGCTTTATCAGGCATTACAGGTATGATGAGGTGAACATGAGCCCAATCACTGCAGATTAGCATCACATAAAGCAGGGGTTTCATTGAGAATCGTTTGGGAGTTGATGAGCAAGTAAAGTGATAATTGCATAAGAAAATGAAAGTGTTTGTTTTTTTACTTGCTCGCTTGTCAACCTGTTGTAGGGTACTCCCAAAATCAAAATATCAACTGTTCATTAACCATAATAGGGGCACTTTAAAATAAAGTTAGAAGAAATAAAACCGTGAAAGAAAAACTATGCCTATTTCTAGCTGCAAATGTGTCAAACAATCATGTAAATTATGTAATTTATGGTCAAATTTAAAGGGAAAAATAAAGTGAGTATATTTGAACATTTCTGTAGCAAAGCAGCTATCAAATATTCAACATTCAGTTATTTCCGTTTCTATTGTAAAACTGAAGCTTGAGCTTTAATTCACTCTGCAGTTATAGAATTACCACAACAAGCACTTTACTACAGTATGGTTCAAAAACACTCATATTTACCATATTTTTTTATGTGAGTCATAATTAAAATTACAGTGGTTGCCTTTAATTTTAAATGTAAAGTGCACAGACAAAACCTTAGTGTGCTTATATCAACATATTTATTTGATTTGAGGTTTCTTTTAAAATATCAATTTAGTTGCACAAAGAAATGTTCAGCAAACACCCTCAGCGGATCACGACTAGTATCCCAGAAAACAATGATGTTTCTAATTTGAGAGCGTGCTGTCCAAAGGTGTTTGGCAATAAATATGGAAGAGTGAAGAATTCTGGATAAGCTCAGACGTCGCACAAGAAAAATCGTCCAATAAAAATGAAAATATTGGAGCGTTTGCATTGCTCTCCGTCTCCTTATTTCCTGGCTGTTCATCCTCAGACATCTGCATCTCTCTAAAAACTCATTTTGTGGAGGGAGACACCTCGGGCAATGTTTGATCAGTGCATTATGAAATTAATTTGGTCTTTCTTCAGGACAAAATTGGATTACCTTGGGAAATCAAGGGGAAAAAGAGAGATGAGGAGGGGGATGGCGAAGGAGCTAATTTTGTTTCGGTGGCTTGAGTGGAATTCATTTCATGGCGTTTGGATGCGCAATCCACTCAAAAGGGGCTCGGATACGGATGGAGCTACGTGCGAAATTAACATTAGAAACGATGCTATACAAGCAGCAAATTGGAAACATGCATTTATACATGTTTGTGCATCTATGTGCTGCTCGAATGCATCTCGGATGGATCCCTGGACTATCATGAGCACAGGATTCCCATAGATTCCACAATGAATGCAAGCCATTATGGTTTGAGATGTCTAGCTTTCAAATGAAAACGCAACCTACAGCCGGGAAAGCGGCGGCGACTAACCGAGATTGGATTTAAACACCATTATTCAGGCAATTTCATGGCTGTTTAGCTTCCCACAACACAGGGAAGCTGGAAGAAGGTGCTCCATTTCTGAGCAGTAAATCTAGCGGTGGAAAATACGGCCGGAATGACACCTCGAAGAAAAGTGCTGAAATTAAGGCCGATTACGCCACAGTCAATCAAAATCACTCGGCGGCGGACGATTGAAGGATCTCTAGCAGAAAAACACAATCGGCTTCGAGTCCCAGCAGTCATTTTGAGCGTCTGCTCCGCCAGCTAGTGTTGTTCCCACTCGGGATTGATTTGGGACTTCATTTCATTCCAGACCCACCATGAGCCTCCAACTGTGAAAATGATTCAATCTACAAGATCCATCTCATAAAGGAAATAAATTGAGTGTTTAAAATGAAGGCAAGAGGAGAGGCGAAGGGGCCCGCTGAGCCCGCCGGGGTCACCAAACACAATGAAGCTTCGCAAACATACAACCCCCCATCAAAACGAGACGGTAGAAAGGAAGACGTTTGAAATTTAAGATGAAAGAGTTCAAAACGTTTGGGTTTCAGCATTTTAAGAGTGGCCAATCTATAAAAATACTATGAACTAGTCAGTCCTTACAGAGCCATGAAATGACATCTTGTGTTGATGTAGCAGCAAAACAGGAACTTCACTCAGAAAATGTGGAATAATTCAATTCTAGGTGTACAACAGCTTAATCACAAGGGCAAATCTTTGTATGCTTTTTACCCCTAAAAGGTGCATATTACTACTCCAGACTCTTGAAAATAATAGTAAGTTATTGTCATTGATGGTTGCATGAAGAACTGTTCTCACCCATAAAACATTTCCAATGCACAAGAGGTCCTTCATAGTTTATATATAAAACATCGAAACTCTATGCTAAGCTATGCTATAATCGCCAGACCTGGAGATCCGCCGAAGGGATTCAAAAACCGTAAAACACAGCTGTTTAATGCTGGACTAAAAAATAAATATAATTGGATTTTCAACAACAACAACAACAACAACAACATGTATTTAAACATCAAGAGTTTTTGGCTCTCTAAACAAACATACACTCAAATAAACAATATGTACAAAATATTTAAAAACAAAAGGCTAAAAAATGGGATTTGTCACATACACAGAAAAAAACATTTTGTGTTCCATAAACATTTCTTAGAAAGAATCATCTTTGTTTTAGAAAAGCATAACGATAATCTAAAGAACCTGATTTCACGGATGTTAAAGGTTCTTATGGAACAATCAGAGCCAATAAATAACCTTTATTTTTAGGGTGTACGGTACTAATATGCACCTTTTCTGGGTAAATGTACAAGATTAAACACAGGCACATTAAACGGTTAGTTAACAGCCAATAGGCTTTCGTTTTAGATGAATAGAAGTAGTAAACCGTGATTTAGAGAACCTACAGCCAGGAAATCTGAAATATAGATGTGAACAGGGAGAAAATGGAGAAGCTAATCCCTGAACCGAAAAATAAAACACAAAGCTTTAGTTGGTTATGAGCAGAGGTAATTAGCATCTTGACCTTCAGTAATTATCCACTCAGTGCTCACGAACCTTTCAGCTATAAATACACAGCAATCAAGAAGTAGAATTAGCTCGATGTGAACATCCATCTGATCGAGACCAGTTCAACACACTCGCCGCGAAAACATACTCACACATTACTACAAGAACTGAGAAATCCCAATTAACACACAGCTAATTAACTGCATGCACAATCTGATACAGACTGAACTCTTAAAGTAGGCCAGAGACAGATGAAGGGAAGTGTGGGGGTGTTTCTACAGACGGACTCGTACAGTTCTTCTCCAGAGCTGCTGAAACAGAGAGGAACGAGACGAGCAGATGGTGAAGGTCTTTCAGCATGACCTCTGATGCTCTCCATCTCTTTACAAACGCTTTCAGTCGCCGCAAGCCGTCTAATCTGCTCCCTGTGGTTAACACAGTCGTGCCGGATCATAGTCCAGATCTGCTAATCTGTGATTACCGGAGGAACAAACGCCTGTGGCTCAGACACTCCCAAACCTCAGCCAGAAACGGCATGAGATCGACAGGGATGTAATACCATCAATATCTCCATTTCACTGCGGTCATGTGATGTGCAGGCGTCTGAAACGGTCACCAGATCATTACAGTTATATTTAGAGCTTTGGTAATACAGTACTTATTATATAATAATATATCGATATCGTTATACCAAGGATTGTATTTATAATTATTCTAGTTGCATTTGACAGTTATCACTTTTATTACAGTTAGCCATTTTGACAGTTATTGTTGTATTTATGGATAAATGCTATTGTTTAAATGATAAACAGCCTTTCTAGAGAGCATTACTGATGATTATGAGAGGCTGCAGTGATTACTGAGGGAAAAGCTGTTCTGATGATCTGATCTGTGAAAACACGTCAGAAACAGCCGGCGAGCGCTGAAGAGCTGAACCGGAGGGTCATCTGTGTGGGAGAATAACATGTTCTTCAAAACAATTACATCTTCAGAGAGAAACAGCAGGACTAACACACAGAGACAAAGGGCAGACATAAAGAAAAGGCCAGCTTATACTGAGTCATGGTCACTTTGAACTCTACTTAAAAATTCTATTCCAGTCTCTTCAGAAAAACAGCATAAGGCTTTAAAATGACAAAGCTATATTCACCGTTAGCTGCTTCCAGAGCTACACGAACCAAATTATCCTAGTCCACATTCACGCATTATTAATATGAACAGAGAGTCAGTGCAGATATGAATCAGTGCAGATATTAATCTATCCAGGTGGATTCTCAGGGTCTGGGAGAAGCACCGAAGCGAGGAACCTTCTCAACAATACATGCACATGCTACTACTTTACTTTTACATTTATGCATTTGACAGAAACTGACAGCTGAAGCATCTCCAGGCCATGGTTTCAGTCTCCGGACTCTTAAAGGGACAGCTGCACGTAACACAAACCTGCATGAATGACTTGCTTCTGTGGAACACAAAAGATATTATAAAGAATCTAGTGCAGTGACGTTATATGAACAGTTAACTTTTTTTAGAATATTTGCATTAGAAAAAAAGCAAGTCATACAAGCTATCCCTTTGAGTTTAACACAACAGTTGTAAATGCAAAAATGAATAAATACACGCATTAAGAACAAATAAATGTTTAAAAAAATAATTATTAAATAAATAAACCAAGGAAAATGAATATGACTCAAAAGAGTCATTTCTGTTTGAATTACACCACACCAGTAAGTAAAATAAATAGAAATGCATAAATACATGCTCAAATAAAAGCTTAGGTGCTTCAATAAATAAATACATTTTATTTTAGTTTTTAAATGAATGGCTCTTAGTTTCCAAACAAACGCTGTTATCTGCCTGAAGCGTTAACGCAGGCCCTCACATGCATTTTCATACGAGACATAATGCAGATCTAAACATAAAAGACCGGTCTTTGCTGGGCTTTAAAGCATTTGCATCAAACCTGAATAAAGCATGACCTCGCAGCAGAGCGCCATCATTACCCCGCTCTCGGCTCAAGCTCCTCTGAATGCAAATGGGTCAGATTTACGATCGCAGCGGAGCGTTCAGTCAGTGCTGGCCTAAATTACTAGAACCCTTGTATTATCAGCGCATAATAATGGTTTTAAGTCAGTTATCTTTCTTGAAGCGTCTCGGAGACACAGTTCTTTTGGATCGAGTCTGTCTCAGTTTGTTCTGTTCTTCATGTCGCTCCAGACAGACACACATCTCACTGGATCATTACAATTAATGGCTAAACGTAAAGCGATGTGTCCTCCTGACACACTACAGCAGAACTGATTTAAAACCAGTTTAATCTGCTGGTAATACTGGTGTTCTAATCACTTCAGCCTGCAATGAATGTGTGCATTTCCCACAGAACAGATTCAACGTTAAACCTCCAGAGATCACACACGAGATGATGATGATGATGATGAGGGTCAGGGGCCCGAAGCGAGAGTGAACGTTCCCCTTCAGCAGCGCCGCGGGCTACACACAGTCCTTCTGTTCCAGCGTTTAGCAGACAAGCACTGCTCTCGCTCCACATTAATATTCATAAACCAGAAAATAAGGTCTGCACTAGAAGAGCAGCTTACACTGCTGCAGGACGGACTCCACATCAACCATCAGACCATCTTCAAACCACCACAGATCTCAGGACATCATCATCATCCTCGTTCTGTAGTGTTTATCCACATAAACAACAAAAACACATTTACCAATGAGTCTGATAAACCCTCATCTCATTAATGAGGACTGAGACTCATTGTAATAAATTATTAAATGTAGAAATAACTTAAAAAGCATAATACTCAAATAAAAGCTTGGATGATTAAACAATTAAATGCTTGAATAAGTGCATTAAAAGATAAATACAAATAAAGAAAAAGTACATAAATTCATCAATGCATGAATAAATAAATGCATTAATGAATGAATAAACAAACAAACGCAGAGTAATCTTCATCCACATGTCAATACCCAAGAATACTCCTTTAACACTGACTAGAATGGAGAAGTGGAAAACACTAAACTGAAATCACCTGAAACTGTAGAAAGTTACTCATATGCAGTGATGCAGATTTAAATATAAATATGTGAATGAATATTTGAGTCTGCCCTTGGAGAGAAGCTGTGTCTCTGCTGATCGATGCACTCACGGATTCATTAACCCTCTGCGATGGACGTGTTTGATAGGAGCTCCTGCAGATGTGTGAGGATGATAGGAAGTGTTTCTCTCAAGGTGAACAGCTGAACGCTGACAGACGCCAGCAGACAGAGGTCAGAGCCTCTCCTGCTCTCCTAATGGATGAAAACCCATCCGCCGCTCCATGAGGTTAGGCCACGAGAATCAAGGGTTACCCTGAAAACCACCTCCACCTCCAATAAACTGCTTTAATCTCACTCGCTTTCTGCCCTTTTGTGCATTTGATTTTCTTTCTAGTTTATCTCCTTTTATCTTTCTTTGTCTTGCTCTGCCTCATTTGATCTTTCCTTTCTCATCAGAAAACTCTCAGACAAAAAATAATAATAATCATGGTGTTGAGAAAAGGCTTGCTTTTTATTAATTATTCAAAAGTAATAAAACAAAAATCATAAAAATAAATAAGTTAAAGATTTTATTTTAATAATTTTTTAAAAAAATTGTATTTAATTTATTTAATATACAAGTACCGTATTTAATGCATCAATTAAAATTCTAAAATACAAATAATTTAAAATACACGTCAATACATGTGCAAGTAAATAAATAAGCACAGAAATAAGAAGTAAATAAAAAAATGTAGGGTGGTGTTTCACCAAAACCATGTGAAAAAGCTCCATCTAACGGGCGGTGCCAGACTTACTCTTGTGATTGAGCGGAGCGTCCAGGAGCTGATGGTGTTGGGCCGGTGGGTTCTGTCTCTGCAGACACGCCAGCATGGTGCAGCTTCAGCTCTGCCTTCAGAGATCTGCAACGAGACACAAACTGCTCAGAAGAGTCACAGGTGGAGGCCTTTCTGCAGCAGGAGCTGCTTCACCTCTACGTCTGGAGCACAGGAGAGCATTAATCATCATCCCCTGCTGCTGAACACACACACACACCACCTGACCGACCGTCTTAAACTGATTAACAATGGTTTACTAAACAACCTGCTCATTTAAAAAAAAAAATAATAATAATAAATTTAATAATTTAAATAATTAAAAAAAAAAAAAAATCTACAGCCTAAACCTAAATTATATAAAAATATAATAATTAACATACATAGTTTTTATATTAACTTCTTAATTATATAAATTCGATATGCTGTTGAAGTGCAATCATTAACAGACTCATAACCTATTTCAGAAAATATTTTTTAAAACATGCATTAAATAATTAAGACATCACTGACAGGTAAGTAAATACAGTCTAACACACGAGAGGTGAGATGCTCACTCATGTTCATTTCTCACTAAAACTTGTACTAGGCGCTAAGACGTAAACTAAGTGACCCACATTTGTTTTTTGAACATTGAAAATGGCCACAATTGAACAATTTTACTCTTGGAGCTATATTTAGACCCCAATACGTCTGGAAGCGAATGATGAATGAAATTGCACACGGAGAAGCACTGAGATCCTCATTTCTTGAGGACTGAATCTATGAACCTTAAACATTTTAAGAGCCAGAATTAAAAATCATACTAAGATGTCTTTAAATACGGTGAGTTCCATGCGAACTCCTCCATCAGAAGGGAATGTTTTGACAGAGAAACAACAGGCATAGTTTCAACGAGGGTTGCTAGAGGTGGAAAATTTCCAATAAATTTATAAAACCTTTCCAGGATTTTTCTTTTTTATATCAGTTAGTCATAAGTATCATAAGTTTCCAGAAATGTTCAACCCCTATAGCTTCAACATTATAAATGTACATTTTTCTTTAAACAGAATAAAAATCATGCAGTTTGATGTAACCACAGGAAACTCCAACTCCAAGTGATTTGGAACGAGCACCACTGGCACACAATGCAACACAGATCACTAAAGTCAACAGATTGTATTCATCTCTGTGTGAAAATAATATTGTGATGCTGCCAACTTAAGTGTTTTTAACCCCTGTAAACTGGCTCCGAATAATGGATGACTCTGTAAATATACATCCATATTTTGGCTCATCACTTTATCTTGGTCTTTCTCTGAAGTAGATTCCATTTAATTGACACAAATGAGCCAGCAGTCAGTGTTACATTGTGAATGTTGCCAGAGCAACAAGGCGTTTGTTACAAAACAACAACATTGCCGGGTGCATCATTATTTAATGATTGTTATAAATGATTATTATTTTAATCAGAGGAGCACTGGACTGACCAATCAGTCTGTCCTATCAAAGCCTGTTTGTGCTCCATGAGCTTCGGATGACGGATGAGTGCAGGTGCTTCGTCTCCCTTGGTCTGCTGTGTTTTCCCATCAGCTGTGATCTCCTGTCTGTTTATTGCTCTGATTTCTGCCGCGGCTCCAGAGGGCAGAAAACCAAGCGTTCAGAAGTATCTGCATGAATCCCGTTAGCTACAGGCTCACTCACAGAAGCCAGCGACTGCATTACAACACATTTATCAGAAGAAGAGGAGGGGAAAAACAGGATCTCCTGGGAAAGGCCTGTGTAGTTTTATCAACAAGATGAGCATAAAAGCAGCTTCCATTACGACGAGCAGCTCAGGGCTACAAACACATTAAAAGACACTCGCTGAGAGCAACGCCAGACTCTGAGTATAACACACCGACGAGACGACTTACGAGGGTCTGTGAGTCTGGAGCGAGGACACACTCATGTGCTTCTGAACCTGTAGCCCTGCTAAACACACACACACACACACACACACACACACACATGTCTGGTTTGCCATCTTCGTGGGGACTCTCCATAGCTGTAATGGTGTTTCTACTGTACAGAGTGTATGTGGTATTGCCCTACACTGACCCTACACATAAACCTA
>JAUCNO010000002.1:9016282-9031751 GCA_032353835.1 Enteromius viviparus | reverse complement strand
GTTCGTTCTTTTCGAATAATAACCGCTCCAAAGTAATAACGCATAGCCGGAACTACTTGTGTGTTTAAATCCCTCCGCGCCAACAAAGATTATCGTTTGGCGCCATCTTGTGACTGGACAACATGAGGTGCAATAAATAACTAAAATACATCCGTTGTTATATATTCATATGTAGATGTTATAAACTGTCTTACGGTTGAATGTTAGTCACGTGGTACTATATCGTTTTGCGGAAGGATGAAAATGTTATTTTAAAACAAATACGGCAATAAAATGTTTCAAATTCATATTCATGTTCAGTTTTTTTCCCCTTATGTGGCAAGTAGCAGTGTAATAAGCGGGATAATATACAGACAGCCGGTAGTTATCGCGCAATAAGCCCCTTCAGCGAGATACAAGACACACTGTCTGGGCTTATTCCTGCGATAACTACCGGCTGCCTGTACATTATCCCTTACAGAACATTAATTGTCTCCTAGTAATGCATTTGGCTTATAAAGACTGATTGTGGGATGTCCAGTTTTTCTTGCTGTGATTAGAACAAAAAACATTTTTTAGCATTCTACTAAATTTATTTTCACTCAAAATATGTTAATTGCAAAAACGATTCTTTGTTGTCATGATTAGAACGCTTAACGTTAAAGATTACAAAAATGTCTCTTACAGCATTCAACTATTTTTTCAAACCAAAAAGCGTTCAGCGACATTATTCAAGCCTTTATTTTTAATATTCTGAGAATGTTCTTGTTCTTCTTACATCCAGCTCTACTCCAAAAATATGTTATTGTAATTTTATTTTCAATATTCTAAGATTGTTAAAATCTCCAATGTTTAGTTGTGGTGATTAGAATGTTGCTTTAAGGTTACAAAAAAAGTTTTATATTTACCCAGAAATAACATTATTTGAATGTTTATTTTAATATTTTAAGAAGTCTACAGAAATGTCTCTTAGTGTTAATAAAGTGTTATTTGAACAATTTTTAATAATCTAAAAATGTAAATGATTAGAATATCATTTAAAGGCTATAAAAACATTTCTTAAAGCACTTATTTTCTCTCAAAATATGTTATTTGAATATATTAACAACATAATTTGGATGTTACAATTTAGTTGTGGTGATTAGAATGTTTCTTTGGGGTTACAAAAAACATTATTTTTACCCAGAAATAACATTATTTGAGTGTTTATTTTTAATATTCTAAGAACGCTAAAATGTTTCGTATTTAGAACGTTGTTTATAGGTTACAAAAACGTTTCCTAGAATGTTCAAGTAGTTCAACTAACTCCACGAGGACATTCCAAGAATATTGCTCATCAGATATCAATACAATTCTAAAAAACATTGTGTCCTAATATTTCTATAACGTTTAAGTAACATGAGTAAGAATGTTCCGGTTTCCTGGCACTTTCAAACCCCAAGATACATTTGTTCATTTCTGACCCTGATTTCTGTGTGATTTTCCACACTTCTGGACAGCACGTGACATTACAGATGACATTTCTATCCGTCATTCCTTCTCCCAGCCTAAAACACACTCCAGGAAGTGGTTAGCGGTGTTATTAGTGTGCCTCGCGCTCACCTCGGCCCGTGTTGAGTGCACAAATCCAAACGCTCCTCGGTGACCTGTCTCTTCCAAGTCTCAGTATTGTTTGCCGCGATGGGTTGTCATGGCAACAGGCAGACAAAAGAAGGGCTTTCTACGCTCGCAGTGATTTTTCTATCTAATGGAGCTAATGTATAAGCAGAAGGTAAAAGCATTCTTGTGTTTTCCAGCGAATTGCCGGCTTTTGGCTCAGGAGAAAATAGCACTTCATGTGACTAAAGCCATGGCGCACTTCGAATCCCGCTAATTACAACACGTCACGGGTCGACTCAGGTGCCGCGAGGAAGAGGTGAAGTCGAAACAACATATTGCATTATGTTTTAATTATGCTAGATTATGATCCTTGAAGGATTATTCATCAGTCATCCAGCAAGCTGTTGCTGTTCCAGTTCGGGCTGAAGGCTTCCAGGCGGCCATCCAGTTCTGGAGAATTTGGGCCAAACTCTGTATTTAAAGCACAAGCCAGGGTTTATTTTGATGTCATTGCACAATGGCTATTATATGATGTCAAAACACCAAGAACCAGAATCCAGTAATCCCAAATACACTACATTTTTAGCATGTTGCTATGCGGTTTCTAGGTGGTATCTGCAAAGCAAACCTTCCCAAAACTTCTTAATAAAGGTTATGAAGAAACATTCCTTTAGTAAAGTTAATAAAACGTTAATTGGGTCATGTTCTAGCACAAAACCCTTACTTATTGATCACGCAATGTTTTTCTGAAACGTTTGTTATTTTTTATTTTACAGAATTGTGAGATATGAAGCCATTATCTTTTTTTTTTTGTGACAAAAAAAAGAGTTGCAAGACGTATTTCAGAGTTTAAATCATGAAAATCTGTTCATGTAGAAAAAAGTGGAATTGGAAGATATAAAATAATGAATTATGACATTTCCTGAAATTTCTGAGTGTGTATCTTGCAATTCAGAATATTCTCTCTGATTTGTTTTTTCTCTCTTAATTATGTCTTACAATTCTGTTTTGTGCCAATAAAAACAAAAATAAATAATAAAAAGAATAATTTCAACCTTCTATTTTACAATAAATTTGTTTTCTTTTCAGAATTGCTTAGAAAACGTCGGATTTGTGAGATTGAATTTGCAGAAATAGAAATGCATTTTTATTTGACAGAATTGTGAGATAAGAAATTATCTTTATTATTTTTATTTTGTGACAAAAAAACAGTTGCAAGATGTATTTTAAAGGAGTCTTTAGAAATCACTCTGTTCTGTGTACTTCCCCTTTAAATCTTCACGAGCTCCGCTGACTCCGCCCCTCTTTTCCGAAGCGCTCTCGGTTGATTAAGTGGGCGTTTCCCTTCAGAACCAAACGTAACGTTACTCCTCCGCGTGCGTCTTCAGTCACATTTATATAGTCTACATTAATGAAAATAAAAAGATAGAATTCTGAGTTGATATTTCATAATTATGAATCTAAATTTAGAGAATGGCAAGAAAAAAAGCTGTGAGATATAAACTCAGAATTCTGACTTTTTCTTTACTTTGAGTTTTCTTTCAATTTTAAATGACTGCCCAGCGTGTAATTTCCAGACGTCAATACACCAAAAATAAAGGTCCAGTCATCCCAAAATCCTTCAAATAAAGCACATATTTAGTGTGTTGCTATGCAGTTGCTGGGTGGTTTGTGCTCAGCAAACATGAAAAGTTCTGTCAAAAATATGAACATTGAGTAATATTAATACAATTTTTGTTCTCAAAAAATTACGTTGTTCATGTCTTTTATGATAGAATAATTTTAGTTGGACATTCTTCTAATGTTTTTTTTTAAACATTAACACAAGTTACAAGTGTCAGCAAAAGCAACAATCAAATCCTTCAGAGTTACTGTAGCATTATTAAAATGTTTTAGGAATATATTTCTGTTAGCAGGGTCGCTGATGTTTAGAAGCGTTTACAGCGACGCTTGACTCAGCACTAATAAAGAAAAATATTACAAAATATGGATCCAGACGAGAAATAATTTAGGAAAGTGCTCCCTGACCTTGCCCAAGCAAATAACACAGAGCTCATAAATGATACACGCTTTTGCTGATCACTGTTTCTAATTAGACTCGTTCCCAAAAGAACACGTCCTGCCTCGTTTAAATGTGATCAATACCTTATTAAATGTTATAGAGCGTTCAGATGTAAAAAGATGCATGGGAAAGCGTTAAATCTGGCCAGTCAGCATCCAAACATATTGCGTTCAAGGTTACCTGCGCGTCCGCCGGGAAATTGCATAAAATATTCAGGATCATTTGAGTTTGTCCCACAGAGAATAAAACTCACCTTCGTTATTTTTCCGCATCCCTCTAATATTTTGCAGACTTTCACACTATTTTCGGTTCGTATTAAAAACGTCCCCCGCCGACACAGAGCCACGAGTCTGAGAGGAAAAAGGTCAAAGCAATTTATATTTGACACGTTCGGTTTGATCGCCTTGTCATCGCCTCGGGCCCTCGCAGGGATCCAAACACATGTGTTTCCCTGCATTCGCTCGCTCCGCGGAAGCAATCGGGGCCAACATGTGTGCACGGCTCCAGAGACGTCCTCAGATAGATGGCTTTCCGGCAAAGTGACCTGTAGCGGACGCGAGCGAGTCATCAATTCATGCACGCGTCCAAATGAAATGTTCTGACACGCTGGCGTGAATGAAAACACACTCACGGAGCGCAGGAGCTCTTAATGAGAAGAGGTGTGGAGGGCCGCTGAGTGCTCGTGTGTGGCCCTCGAGAACAAAACCTGCCTAGTCAAGTCACCTTTATTTATACACAGCTTTTAGCAAAGCAGAGTGTGTCAAAGCAGCTTTACAGGATTGAATAAGAAAATATTAATGCAGAGGACAATGCAATGTAAAAAAAATCATGCTTTTCTTGCAATCCATTTATCTAAAAAAATTCAACATGTTTTTATTAGTGTTATTATTAGTTTTTGTTTACATAATATATGTGTGCTTTGTAGGTTTATTATGTATAAATAAACACGCATGCATGAAAAATATAAATACACACATGTAAATATTTTAAATATGTATACTGTATGTGTGTCTTTATAGAGTATATACATAATAAATATACATAGTACACACGCATATATTATATAAACATTTATTCTGGATCATTGGTAACACTTTATTTTACGGTTACACCTGTTAGTTGTTTATTAGCATGCATATTACTAGAATATTATTTATTAGTGCTAATTAAGCACATATTAATGCCTTATTTATTCTACATCCCTAATCCTACAACTACCGCACTAACTATTAATAAGCAGCAAATTATTGAGAGAGAAGTTAATTGTAAAAGTGTTATCGTTTAAATTTTTCCATGTAGCTAAAATAAATTGTTTGCAATCTCTTACCTTAAAAAATATATTTGTGTCGTTTTTTAGTGTAGTAAACACTCAGTAAATAAGAGGCATGGTCAGAATGTTTGATTTTTCAAAAATCATCAGGATATTAAGTAAAAATCACGTTGCATCAAGATATTTTTAAATTTCCTACCATAAATATATCCAAACTTCATTTTTGATTAGTGATATGCATTGCTAAGAATTTCATTTGAACAACTTTAAAGATGATTTTCTCAATATTTATATATTTTTTGTACCCTCATATTCCAGATTAAATATCCAAACACACCAAAAATGATCTGTCAGATAATGTATAAATCTCAATTGAATAAAACGGACCCTTATGACTGGTTTTGTGGTCGAGTGTCACGTTTATGAAGCGTGGTGGCGCTCGATTACCTTCCTGAATAACCATCACGCCAATTTCACCGTGATTTACGGTAAAGCGCTCAGGAGCACGGACGTGTAACCTTGATACTGCTGTATCATGAAGGGATCGTCTGTGAACACGGCGCTCTCATCGCTGCGTGGGTCTGAGGTGTTATTGGAGTGGATGTGGGCCTTTAGGGACAGTAATGGATGAGCTTCTACACGCTGCTGCTGGTCAGAAACACGCTCACAAGTGACACGGGAAAATAGCCTCTCTTTCTGCTCCAAATGATTTATAATCAACACTTCTGTCCAAACACAGACGTCCCAAATATAGGCGCCAATAAATCACGATTTGCTACAAATATATATATATTTATGTAGAAATGCTGAAAGAATTTAACCTGAATAAACGAAATGGAACCATTTGCGATATATTTACAGCGTGTCATGAGCTATATAAATAAAGGGAAGCGTTCTGAAAAATAAAGAAAATGTAGAGAGAGAAATGGATGCAGTTAAAGTGATTTGATATTGACTAAAAAGTTTTAAAATAGAGGACACTTTCATTTTTCTTATGTGTGTCCTTGGACCACAAAAGCAGTCATAATCAGTTTTTTTTAACTGAAAGCTGAATAATCTTTTATGTCTGGTTTGTTAGGACATAATTATATGAGAATCTGGAATCTGAGGGAGCAAAAACATGTAAATATTGAGAAAATTATCTTTAAAGTTGATCAAATGAAGATCTTAGTTATGCATATTACTAACTAATCAAAATGTAAGTTTTACTAAAAGATAATTTTACAAAATATCTTCATGAAACATGGTTATTACTTAATAACCTAATGGTTTTTGTTCTAAAAGAAAAATCTATAATTTGTCATAAAATAACCCATATGAGTGGTTTGGTGGATTGTTGATTCAGTGGTTCAGAGCTCTCTGCATGCAGTGTTGCCAGGTCTGTGGTTTTTCAGCAGAAGTGGGACAAATTTATGCTTTTGAAAAAATCTCTCCCTTTATGTCCAGGAATGCTGTTTAGTCATCGGAGAGGATCCCTGACGGAAAACCACCAATTATAGTTTGGTGTATTAGTTTGGCTGGCTTCGTTTCACACATCTGGCAACCTTGTTTTCAACAAAGGAGTTTCTATTATGTTTTCTTAATGAAATTGTGACCGTTACCATCTGCTCTCACAATTTTTGTGCTCGGCTCCTGCAAATATTCCAATATTCAGGGTTTGAAATGAACGCCCGCCAATCAGCCAAATGTGGGCAACGCTGGTAAAGCAGAGTAACATTTCATAAATGATGTTTATTAAAGCCAAAGCAACACAAAATGAGTGTAAATACAGAAGTCATGGTGATATATTAAATGCAGCATCTGAGCTCATTTAAAAATAACCGACTAATAATGGCACTGTTTTCCTTTGTGCTGGACTCAAGAAATGACTGAAGGCTCACAACTAAATGCTATAGAACCCATTATTATTGTTCTTTTTCAAACCCTGCTAATATTGTACCGATGAGTATAAATATGTTAATAATAAAATATTGCTGGTCTGGTAACTTTCCACTAAACAAGTCAAATGTTCATTTATTCGTACTCATTAATCAGCCGTGTCCTCTTAACAGTAGGTTTCATTAATTCAGTAGCTCTAATTAGTAATGTCTTCATTTCAGTAGTCAGGCCTACTGGGTTAAAGTCAGTAATTAATATTCATGAGCATGGCTTCTCCTTAAGTAGGACATTTAAAGTACAGTATAAAGGCTGCGGTAGTAAATATGAAGTATGTGTTGAATAACATTCATGTATGCATTTATCATCAATTAGTTAATTAAGCAGGCTGCTAATCAGTGATAATAACTAATAAGAATGATTATACAGTTATGAGTGTTGGTGTTAAGACCTGTGCAATCTTTATAAACATATTAAGTTTGTTGTTGCTTACACAGGTGTGAGCCAGTTACCAGAGCGTATCTCCTGTTTTCTGGTGATCGTCCTTAAGATATACTCATTTATGGGATGCGGTGGTAGTTTGTGGGTTGATGAAAACAGTAATAAGTTTTTCAGAAATATCCCAACAGAATGAATATGTTGATGTTGCATGGAGATCTGCTCTGTTTACTTCCAGAGAATGAGAAACCCTGTTTATTTGTTTCTGTGATTCATCATTTAGAGTTTAAGAAGAAAGTTACTCATAAAAGCACTTCAGAAGTAAGTTCTGAAGGACTGTTATTTTATACTCCATTTACAGTATATAGACGAGCTGTAGGTCTGGAATGGCACATTTAGCTTGATAACAGTGTTTCTGACTGAATGCAAGAAATGGACATATTTTTTTTCTCTCTCTCTGTCCTTTGTCTGCCCCAATGAGGTCATTTCCTGCTGCTGATAGCAACTCAGTCATGAGAAATGAACTCAAACAGCAGCCAGACATATCACCGCTCAAGACGTGCCGGATGTCTATAATGTTTCTGGAGAATCACAATATTACAAACTTTGATTGGAAGGAAACCTGTTTGAAAATCTGACAAATGTACAATTTAACGGCTTTAAAGGAACACTGTAAAAACAATTCTGTAAAAGATTTACGGTAAAAACTGCGGCTGTGGTTGCCAGAATTTGACCGTAAAAATACAGTAACAACATTTTAGATTTTACCGTTTTAAGTTCAATTTACAGCTAAATCCTGTAATTTCATTAACTGATGTAATGTCAGTATACCAACCTATTAAAGTTTTGTAGCTTTGAAATACACCATATACAGGTGATGATGAAAGTCACATGATAAACCAAAGCCAATCACAAGCAGCTTTTAAATATGAGCATATATAGAAGGAGCTCATTCACACAAACACAAACACACATGAGACATGCAATAAACATTCATTTAACAACATTACATGTAACATACAACCCTAATAAACATCACTGATAAGAAAAAACTGAGAAAAAAAGTTATTTCAAAGAAAAAACATCAAATTCAAAAATGCAATGCAGGGAATTCTGGGTACGTCAGTTCACATTGTTTCCCTGTAAATGTAACAGAAATTTACCATTTAACAGGTTTTTACTGTAGCATTTTTACAGTTATTTACCGTTAAAATCTCAGTAATTTTTTACAGCGAATAGTTGACTTGAGTTTGTTTCTTCATCAGATTTGGAAAAATGTAGCATTGCATCAATTTCTCTGCAGTGAATGGGTGCCGTCAGAATGAGAGTCTGATAAAGACATCAGAATAATCCACAGACTCCAGTCCATCAGTGAACATCTGGAGAAGACAGCATTAAGACATTTTAAACTAAAATGCATGTCCATAATAATCCATAACTATGCTAAAAAAGTCTTGATCTGCTTGATCTGAACAGATTTCTCTTCTGATTCTGATTTTCACTGGAGGAAGAGTTATTATGGACTTATATTTGATTTAGAAACATCTTAATGCTGGATTAGTTTGATCTTTAGTCTTCTCCAGATGTTCACTGATGGACTGGGGTGCTGTAGATTATTCTGATGTCGTTATCAGACTCTCATTCTGACGGCACCCATTCACTGCAGAGCATCCATTTCTCCAAATCTGATGAAGAAGCAGTCTTAGCACTCTTCTAGCAGGTTTGTGTGTGTGTGAGTGTTTGTTCTGATGAACTCAAGCTGAATCACACAGTTAACAGATACTCCACAGAGCCACGACTCGTCTCACAAACAAACAGTCTGAATGTAGTCATGCAAGCCAGTGTAAAGCATCTGCCATCCATCAGCCTCTCCTGGAGTAAGATGAGGGCGAGACTGTATTAAACTCCTCCATGCGCAGCGGGCCGGAGACGAGGAGATGAGTAAAATCCCTCTGGGGACAGAAGCGTGAAAGACCTCGTCTTCTCCAGGAGTGCAAGCTGCAATCCAGCGTCCAGAGAGAATCCGGCACCTGCTTTAATAACTCACCGTCCTCCGCACGTAAACAGATGAATCTGACCCTCCAGCACATTTCTTCAAATAGAGTTTAAATACAAGAATGGGAGATCCTTCCTCCGACTGCATGATCAGTGGTCAGATGATTCTATCAGGGCTGAGGAAAACTCAAAGACGGATTAGATGAATAATACAGTCTCTTTTATTCCTAAGTCGCAACAAAACATAGACTGCCGCTCACTGTGTGCAGTAAAGTAGGCAAACGAAAGCTTCTCCAGCGAGTGAGAAATCCTAAGCAGCTTCAGAGTCTGTTAACAAAGTTTGTTCAAGAAATGCCAACCTCTCTTGCAGCTGGCGCACACACCCAAGTCCGGTTTAGGAAGGTTTCTGCACACAAAAACAGTTTCAGCGGTTGACTGTCAGCATAAAGATCTTGGCAAGATACAGAAGGATGACGACACGGTCACACACATATAATCATCTGACACAGACGAGTGGAAAGACAGAGAGAAGTAAAAACGAGTGCAGGTGCCTCATCCATCAGCGACGAAGGAGAATGTCAAAGATTAAACCCGGCTCATGACAATTAATGTTAATATTGTTTTTATTTATGTTATGTATAAAAAAAGGATTTTACTTCCACAACATTTTAAGATTGTATTAATTTGCAGTATTATTTTACATATATATTTGAGATTCTGTAAATATTTTTTTTCATTAAAATTTTCGTAGGATTTTTAAATATTGTATTAATTTCAACTTTTTTTTCAACAATTCTAAAAATGCTAAATAATACATTTGCTGTTTTATTTTCACAGTAATATTCTTTTTAGGGAATGGGTTCATTTGTTCATTCATGGGATTTTATTTGAAAGCTTGTTTTGTCTTTTTTTGAGTAATCTTAAGTCATCTGTCTTCAGACCCCTGGTTGAGAAGCAGTGGTGTAGTTATTATAGACAGCAGCTCAATTCATCTGATGGTGTGTGAGTTTGATGGAGTTCATATCGAGGTCTTAATTGCGGACTGTGATCTTGGCAGTCAGACTGAACCACGAGTGTCCTGCTTGGCAGAATCACACTCATCTGTGGTGGACTGCTTTATATAGACTCAGATCTGTGTGTTTGAGGAGCTGTTGATTCTCCTGATATATCTACACTGGTTTGCTGTCTGATTCAGCGTTGTGTCATTTTAACACAAATGATCCCTGGGTTCTTCTGAAATGTTGGAGGAGATGAGCTCGTATGATGATGATTGAAACAGCTTGTGCAGAACACAGGAGATGTTCGATGAAGAACCATTAACCTTTAGATGTGTCTGTTTATGGATGTGTGTGATATAATGATGTCTGAGAGGCCGCTCATATCCTGATGTCAGATGTGACCGCATGCTGTTAGGTTGTTCTCTCTTCAATTAATTGCATTTATTCATATGACGTACTGTAGGACATTTAAAAAACGTATACAAAATAAACAAATACTCCTGTTTATTTCAATGTTTTTGGTCATTTAAATATGGTTTCTAAATTTATTGAAAAATAATAAAGTCAAAATATATAACGTGTTTCTAAAAAACAAACCAAAAAAAAACATTTCCCTCTGGAATAGCTTAGATTTTTGTTAAAACCTTGTCGTTTAGTTAACATTTTAATGGGTATGTTATATGATGATTGAAAATATTGCTCTCTTTAATATAATCTGTACATTTATCTACAGATATTTAGCTTATTTAGTGTTTGGGGTTTTTTTTTAGTAGCAAAAATATTTCGGTAAATGCTGCTGTTTGTCATCATGTTTTTAAGACTGCATCTAATCCCCTCCTGAGGCCTCTGCGTCGTCCTTATGGGACTACAGGGAGCTCCCTTTGAGCCGCTAGACTCAGTCGAGTTGAAGTTTTTGTCTTTAAATACCTGCTCACCTCCATGAAGAGGATGGGAGACCAGCACGCATGTTCTGTCATCAATTCATGCCTTGAATTTGGTCCGGCCTACTCTCACGTTTTCCTGAGACCCAGACCTGCTTATGTGCCCAAAGTTCCCACCACACCTTTTCTGGATTAGGTGGTGAACTAGCAAGTGCTGCCTGCAGGGGAGGCAAAAGTCATGGGTGTAGAGACAGTACAGGAAGAGGCTCATCGCACAGCCCTGTGGAGAGCTGATGCTCAGAGGACAGGTGGAGGACAGTTAGTGAGGAAGTCTTTTATCCAGGCACAGGTACAAGGACTGATTGATTGATACAGTGAAAGATAAATCACAGGGTAAATTGTGCGACTTAAGTACAAACATAGGTATTACTAATTAAACAAAAGAAAAAACACAGAAATATCAAATACAAAATTCCGCTGGCACGATGCTACTCCAGTAATCTCGCTTCTCCAACATAAGTGAACATCACAGTGCCCCATTTAAACATGGGAATGCCGCACTGAACACAAGAAAAGAGAAAGAAACTTAAAAGAGAGAGAAAGAAAAAAACTGATCTCTTCCAAACAACACAGCACTGTGTCTCCGCACATCGTGATCAGGTATGTGGACACCTCGGGTGGAGAGTCCAGGAAGATACTGATATGACTGCTGCAGTATTTCACAGGCTTGTCTTAACAGGGTCGTCATAAATCTTGAGCCCGATTAATCTTTACCCCTCTACGGAAAGTTATTAGCAAGTGACTCGTTTGGCGCGTTAATGTGCAGGGGTAGGGGTGTCTCAATTCTCTTTGGGTTGGAGGGGCAGGGGGAAGGGGAAGGGCTAGATTGCCCTCCAAACAAAGATTTTTCGGGACCTCACTTCAAACAAAGGGCTAAGAGAAATTCCCCACATGGCTGCTCACTCGAGCAAGCAGACCCGTGAATGTAAGTAATCTTTGCCAATAATAAGCATTTTTATGAGAAATTTTCACTATATGCATGTTACCATCAGTCTTGTGTTTGTGTTTACGTTGATGTTCTGGAAAGAAACATTTGCAAAAAAAACGCTAAAGTTTGCCAGCAGATAGCACCGATTGCACAATATTAGGAAATATATTTTTGTATCAAACACCTGGTAACGCATTGTCTTGTTTCGCTTACAGCCATATGTGTACATGTAAATGAACAGTGCTTACATCGGCGCATGTCCTCTGACGTAACGTTAGGAGCTAGTGACACTGGATGATGACGTATAACAGTACTATAATAGTAGTGGTGTCCCATTTCTTAGGGGGGACATTTTTAACCCTTCCCCTTTCCACTTTATTTCAAGGGGCGAGGGGAAGGAGCCAGGGGTAGGCATAGGGGTACAAAATAGAATTGGGATTGGGCTATAATCAGTGCTAGCTTCCAGGTTAACGATACGGGATGTGTTGGCGGTTAGTGTCGATTGTACAACAGACAGTGAAGCCTCCAAAGTGTTAAATTGGGCATTCATTGAAGAATCCATCTTTCTGATGGCCAAAAAAAATAGCCATGGGTGAAGCATCATCTTCAACCTCCAAAGGATGAAAAGTGGCCTTATTGCCAAAGTTCATGCTAGCTTGAACGCAAACTTTAGCATCAGTTAGCACCGGGCCAATTGAAGTTTCTTCCACCATGTTGGCTGTCAAGGATGGAGCCTTTTTGACAGTCTTTTTAGATTTATTTACTGTTGGTATATTGACTTTGCTAACCGGTTAATTTTAAGTGGTAGTAACAAAGTTTTATATGGTTTATCGAGCAGGTGTGACGTAGGTGGTTCAGTATTTCTAAGGACCAAGTCACCACTTGAGTTGAGGGGCCAAGCATCTGATAAAGTCATGAGAAACTAATGCTTAGTTAATGATGAATACTAGATTTTTATTTCAACAGAGTTCACATGCTCTGTGCTGTGATTGGCCAGTGTTGGGATGTGTTTATTTACCTGGAGGGCTGTATGAACATGCTTAATAACTCATTTAAAAACAACTGCAACAAAAAACATTCGTTCTCACAGTAATTGATAGACTGTATGCATGAATGAGGTACTGTAATGTGGATTTTTGAAAATTAATTTAGTAATTCAAGTATTTTTTCTGCACAAAATAATGCTATTTTAAGCACAAATTCATGACAGTTTATGTACTCAAGATTTTTCTTTCTTGTTAACAAAGCAAACATCTTGATCATGAGTAATAAATCATAAATCATAATAATGTACCCATCTTAGTTTTAATGAATGTGTAGTTCATCCATGAAGTCATGAATGAAAGACTCTGAACTTATGTTAGTTCCTGACAATTCATGAAGTATGGCACAATTCATGCATTAATTTATGCATGAATTCATAGTAATTCATGTACCCTTACCGTAAAGTGTTATAGAGCTTTCATAATGACTTAATCAAAAAAGAACAGGGTTATAATTACAGATCAGCTGGATGATTGGTGTTTGATAGTGGACAGAGCATCTGGAGTCAGTGGAGCTGATGGATTCAGTGTGTGCTAGAATTAACCCAGGTTATTACCGCAAACTGTAATGAGAGAGAAAATGATCTGCATGTTTAGTCATAGTCTTGTAGAAACATGCTATTTGAGCATCATTTAATTAAAGCACCAAAATATTAATTGGAATGTTTTTTTTTTTTTCCAGAACATCAGTTAAACAAATAAAAAAAGGAAAAATATTTTTTTTATATATAAAAAAATATATATACATACATATATACAGTATATTAGTGCTGTCAAATGATTAATTGCAATTAATCACATCCAAAAAAAGCTTTTATTAACATAAAATGTTTATTTACTATGTATATTTAAATACACACATATTCAGTATATATTTTGAAAATTATTATATTATATAATAAAATGATTTAATCTATAAACAACATATTTGTCTTAAATATGTACATAATAAATATACACAGTACACATTATGTAAAGAAAAAGCTTTATTTTTATATATGTATATATAGATAAATCAGCTGAATATCTGAAGAATAGATGTAAATAATTAAACAAAAAAATGTGTTTCTGAATACTGAATATTTGAAATGTTTTAAATATTTTCAAAATCAGATTCACTTTTGTTTTGTTTTTTATTTCAATGCAAAAAAAATGAGTTAAACCTAAAATATTGTAGCATATTAGCTCATTAAGGGAAAAGTATATAGATAATTACTATTAATTATGATTAATTGCAATTATTTATATCAGCTGCTAGTAGTAGTTGTAGCAGAATTACCATCAACTAATCTGTTCATTCAGTGAACATATAGTGTAAGTTCATATAAACTATAATAACTATATCTTCTTACAGTATCACGGCATTAGAGCATGTACAGTAGCATGGGTCGAATCGTAAAGGGACATTCATTTGAAAGTCAGAACCAGAAACTCATTTAATTTGTGCAAAAGCTCACACTCACACATGGGGAAAGTGCAAAGAAGGCTTGAGGGTAAATCATTAGGAAAAGGCAAAATTGAAGAGAATTTAAAAGAGAGTCAGTTGACCTCCTGTAAAACCATCAGTGCCGTTCATGATGAGTTCTATAACTAATACTAAACCTCTGTTTGGGTTAGTTATATGTACAATACTTGCATTGCCTCGTTGGTGAGGGTCCGAGGCAGTCGGAGTCTGATGGTAACAAGGTTTTGGATTGGCAATCATGTCCTCCTGGTTAGAAGAGTGATGAATTCCAAAAGATGTCCTGACTCTGATTGGTAGATGAAAGAAGATCTGAGAGAGAGATCTGTCGCTATCCGTTGATCTTGGGTAAATGAAAAATTCAAAACCGCAAGCTAAATCCTCATCTTTGTGTCTCACAAAACTGCAGACTGTGCTGCTTCTACTGTAGACCCAGCTGATGAGACTGCATTAGTTCCAGGGGCTTAGCCAGGAGACCAGAGAGATGGTCAGGGTCCAGAAAAACTAAAAAGTTAAGGCGGGTCACCGCTTTTCAAACATGTTGAGGTCACACCTCTTGTGGGTCAAAGAGCCAATAGTGTGTTGATAATATGGAAGGAATTTTTATGGCTCTTTGTTTCTAAGGATGGTAATTTGCATATGCACTGGATTGGAGGTCGATATACAACTTAGAAGAGATTCTTAAGACACTGAATGTTGCAAAGATATCAACCTATAACATACACTCTCAAAAAGATCGTCTGAAGACGAGTCCTTAGATACCAAACACAAAATGTTTTGATATTATGAGGTGATATTAGATAGTAGGGCTGTAACGATTCGCGATATGAAACCGAAATCGCGACACTCAGATCCACGATCCTGTGTCGCGGTGTGATA
>JAUCNO010000002.1:8994448-9007870 GCA_032353835.1 Enteromius viviparus | reverse complement strand
TGATAATGTTCAGTGCTTTGCTACAATCTGTATTGTTAAAAGCGCTATAGAAATAAAAGTGACTTGACTTGACTAGAAGAGGGCGGGAGTTGTAAACTGTAAATTACAGTACAGTTATCTGCGTGTATTTGTGCTGTCAATCCCATCCTTAGTAAGTCTCTACACGTGCTGGATATATTTCAGAAAGAACACATACAGATACAGCATATATTTGTTGTACATATACTATATCAACATACACCGTACACGTATATGATGTAAACAATCATCATTTGACAGCACTAGCATGTATAAATGAAGTATAAAGCACTAATATAATTAGTTAAACATAAGGTAATGTATTCTAGATTTGACTGGGATTTGTGATCATTAGGTTTGTTTATTAAATTGAGTTTTAAACATGATCTGAAGCTGAATAAATCCTTCCAGCGTCGTCTGGTTTGTTAGGATAGGACTATATAGGGATCCCATTATTGAACATTATTTATCTAAATCTTACGTTTTAAGATATTTCAATAATATGTTCATGGACATGGGCTTTACTTAATATGCTAATGATTTTGTCATAAGAGAAATGTATAATTTGGGCTCATACAGTGTGTTGTTGTTTATTTCTGCTCTAGTTATTGGTATAAATGATAAAACTGTTGACAAGTTAATGTCAGAGATCTATTGTATTAAGTACAGTTTATATCTCATTTTAAAATCATAAAAATACATGCGTGACATTCTTAGTATTAAACAAACACTATAGTTCCTGTGGCGATCTGAATCAGAAGAAAGAAGCGGTAGACTGTGTTTTACTGAACGAGCTCCCGGATCAGCGTTTAGCAGATGCTACGCTAACCTTGATTTCTGGAACACACTCCTGTTCTGAGGTCAAGTGTAGTAACCTGCCGGTCATGTGACTTACCTGTCCTCAGAGAAGTGTGAAATTAAATTAATTCAGGGTCAGAGTTCAGCAGTTTCTAAAAACCAATCAAACCCGAGTCACAGGAGAGCAGATGATTTTAATGAGTGTGAGTAAGAGAGTAAAACACCAGCGTCTCATTCAAACTCTGACCAGCTTCAGCGGGAAGTTCTCTGTTATCAGATGATCGTCCTGAAGAACGATCACGATATTCACCTCAAATTCTAGAGAAGAAGAAGAAAGTCTGAGGTCAGTGGTTTGTTATCATATCAGATGAGATCACTCTGATCCCAGCAGACTACAGGAACAATAATGTAACCCAACTTTAAAACTGGTCCAAAAGTACATTTAACATGTTTTAATATCTCCAAACAACATAGCTCCACAATCATCAGAGATCATCATCCTGTCTCCTCAGAGGCTCTGTAGAGCTCTAGAAATCTGAATCTTAGAAAACCAGCACAGAAGGAAGATTCCTGACCCGGATCATTAAGAGCAGCTGGCCTGATGTATTAATAAACTCAGATGCAGCTCTGAAGACGTGAAGCAGACTCTTACCGACTTTAAAGTTGGTGGTTTCTAGGGTGGGGCAGGTGAAGAGGCGAGGGAACACCATGTAGATGGGGATGGAGAGTCCCCGGCACACGTCTCCTTCAGCGATCTGGATGTTCTGGATCTCAGTGGCGTCTCGAGCGTATCCCTCCGCGCAGCCTGAGCACAGAGCAGTCACGTCTGAGAGAAAGTAGAGCTCCACGCTAACGCCACTGAGAGCAGGCGAGCACAGCTCTGTTTCTGTGTGTGTGTGTGTGTGTGAGAGCATGCTTATGAGCGAGAGTGTGTGTGTGAGAGCATGCTTATGAGCGAGAGTGTGTGTGTGAGAGCATGCTTATGAGCGAGAGTGTGTGTGTGTGTGAGAGCATGCTTATGAGCGAGAGTGTGTGTGTGTGTGTGTGTGTGTGAGAAAGTAGAGCTCCACGCTAACGCCACTGAGAGCAGACAGACACCATGAGCACAACTGTGTGTGTGAGAGCATAGAAGTATTAAAAATTATGCTTACAGTATTAATAAATGCAGTTAATGATATTACATGGTCTGGTAAGCAAAGTTCCATTTTATTAACAGTAACTCCTGAAATCTAAATGATGTAAAAAATAATAGAAATAAGAGTCTAACAAGCGCTCCTCTGCTGCCCTCTACTGGTTAGATCTCATGTTTTGGGTGTGAAATGCTAAGTCATTGAAAAGTGATTGAATTTCTCTCTGAAATGAATAACATCATAACGACTGTTCCATGGTTATTAGTTCCTGCTGTCGGCACTGTTTAAACAGAATTCTGGGAGTTCATCTTGCAGCACTGTCACAAAATCAGCTCTGGTTCCTCACACCGGCACAGTCTGGAGTGTGTGTGTGTGTGTGTGTGTCTCACCGCAGGTCTCCACCCGCACCAGCTGCAGCTCGATGCTCTTGATGGCAACCTCTGAACTCTCCAGCAGCAGCTCTCCGGTCAGGGGACGTGTGACGGCGCAGGTGGTGGCGTCCAGGTGACCTCTCACGAGGAAGCGGGGTAAAGAGCTCCTCTGGAACACAGAGACAGGTGTCAGAGCCGGAGCCGAGCACAGAAGGGCTGAGACAAGCTCTCCGTACCTCTTTGACGCTCTGCAGAGTCTCCGGACTGATGCTGAACTCCACCGGGGTCGGCTGCAGCTTCGCCTTCTGAGGCTGGAGCAGAGTCACAGTCATGATCAGGACGTGTGTGTGTGTGTGTGTGTGTGTGTGTGTGAGAGAGAGAGTGTGTGTGTTCTAACCTGGCAATGCACCATGAACTCGCAGGTCTTGCTGAGGTCTTTAGCGAGCAGCGGGCGTCTCATGTCGCAGCGGAGTGTGTACTGCACACACAGCAGAGGTCAGGGGTCAGGAGCAGTGTCTGTGATTAAGTGGGTGGAGCTCACTCACCTGTATGTTGACGAACACACCGTGGTACGTCTCGTACAGGACTTTGTTGCCTTTGGCCTGAAGTGGAAACTCGAAGGGGATCTCAGTTCTTCCTGCAGGGATCTTCCCCGGCTTCACCAGCTCCATACTGCTGGACACCAGCTGGATCGGCTGCAGGACACACACACACACACACAACACCTTAACTAGTGTTTTTGGTACTTGATGCAAATGCTGTTTAATACAAAGTACAGAGTAAGGTTTGAGGGTTTGTGCTGAGCGCTGAAACTCTGAAAAGATTCAGAATAATACATCTGTTGTGTTGGAGAGGAAAGAAACACAGGAGCAAGAGAAATGAAGACCGTGTTCATTTTTGGGTAAAAAAACATAGTTGGACGCAACATGAACATCCTTAAAGCTACATCCTATCCTGCTGAAGTATTAATATTAATAAATAATACATTTATAATAAATACTAATGGTTATGACGTATGTCTCATTGCTCTGATTGGTTTCTTTGTTATTCATATATAAATATAAACTCCTTCTCAGAATGTTTCTTGATAACTCACGAGTTCTCACAAAAAGTCAGAATTCCGAGAAAAAAATGTCAACTGCGAGATAAGTCACCTCTATTTTTTAATTATGTAGTGGATAGTAAACAGCAGCAGAGGGTGAGCTGCTCCGAGCAGCACAGCACAGTTTGAACCAGAGTAACACACAAATAAACAGCGTGAGTAGTGTTTGTGTCTCGCCTTGACGGAGTTGTAGAAGGCCTCGAAGACTCCGACGCTCTTGGAGCTGAGCTGCAGGTTGACCAGTCCCTCCAGCCCGAGAGAAACTCCCTGATGCTGCAGCGCGTCTCTACAGCTGACCAGCAGCACTCCGGTCACTCGCTCCTGAAACACAGCACACTGAGCTCAGAGACTTGCTCACCCCGCTCACAACCCGCTTACACCCGCTCTTACCCCCTCATGATACACTTTATTCGCCCGCTTTAGCCTGATATCCAGCGAGACGCTCATCTTCTCTGCGCTCGCTTCCGCGTCGCCGTCATAATACCGCTGACGTCATGCGGAGGGGCGGGGCTCCTCTGCCAACTTTTTTCTTAAAGGTTATATTTATAAACACAAATAAAAATGCATGAATTCACGAAAATAAATAATACCTATAATTGGATAGGAATAAAATTAAACATCTTTACAAAGAATATATGTATTTTCTAAAATAAGTTACAAAATAAATAATACTACCTAAATAAAATAGCAATATATATTGCAATACAATATAAAAAAGTATAAGTAATTAAGTATATTAAAAGCTAATTAATTTAAACACAAGGGGCGAATAACTTGAAGAGTTTTTAGACATTTCCTTGTTCTGCTTTAAGGACTGAAATAAAATGTTCAAAACTTTTTAAATCCTGCAAAATCTACATTTACACTTAAACTAATGTTTATAACTACTTATAATAAAAAACTAACCAGGATCATCAGAAGCAGTCAATAATAATTACATAATGAATAACTTCTTGCGCATGATTGATCCTGAAGAAGTCAAAAACTAACTGAAGGACACAGCTGGGACAAGACTAGAAGAGAGACATGTTATTATTTATTATCATTAATCCCACGGTACCAGAGATAAAAGTACATAAAATATGAACATTGCGTACATGCAAAGCACAATTTATACATGTGTATAACAATAAATCAATAATCCAAAACAAAAGCTTTGACAAAATAAAAGTAAAAGATTAAAATATATATTTTAACAGCTTTTTGGAGATTTTTGGAAGACTTGTTGAACTTCTTTTTCAAAAACAATAAAGGATTCTGAAGAGCGAATTTACTGCGGTGAATATGAAATTTAGCCAGAAATAATAATAGGTCAATAATACGAACAGACGCAACCAAACATCTTCGTCTGTCGTCTTCGTACAGTCGCTTTCGCCACGCCCTAAGACACGTCAAATTGATTGGCAGTTTCCATGGCAACCAGAGAACGGCTCTTGCGTCACGAGGTCATCCGGGAACTTGGCCGTGTGATGGACAGTCACTATGGAAACGCTCTCGCTCGGCTTCCATTTTGTTCCCGACTCCTTTCCCTTCCTTCAGACGACAGACGCCGCGACTGACGGCGTTCGACCGCGACCGAGAAACCGATCGCCGATCCGCGCGTCGCGTCGAGACTGAGTCGCTCCGCGGGGCGAGTTTATCGCGCGAGTGTCGTGCGCGGGTTTGCAGCGCGCGTGCGCGCCATTTTGTCCAGCGGCGGCGGCAGGGGCGCGCGCGCAGGATGAGTGACTGACGGACGCACGCGGGACTGCTGCGCTGCGGAGCGCGCGACGCTCACCGAGAGAGACGCGCTGATCTGTTCTCCGAGAGGCTTCTTCGTATCGGACCTGCTCTGGAGAGGGATTCCCGAGGAAGGCGGCCGGCTGGGAATTATCGCGGATCCTCCGGAGGATTCTCGTTCCTGTCGTCAGAAAGAGGCGCGCCACACGGTGAGTGATGATGGCTAGCGCCGCGGCTAACGCTTAGCTGCCCTCAGCGATCCCGCCGCCGCGCACCGGAGCTTCGGATCCACTCGCTCTGTGCGAATCGAGGTGTGATCCGACGCGTTCTGCGCTTTTCCGGAGGCGCGGCGCGATAACGGGGCCGTTTTCTCGCTCAGGCTTCGGTCCAATCACAGGCCCGCGCTGCTAACGTCTGTGTAGCTAGCGGCTCGGTAACGACAGCTCAACGCGAGCGATTCGCCGATGATCCATTCGTTTCGCGCCCAGCATCACGAGCTGTCAGTCTCCGCGCGGATCGGGCGCCTGGCGGTCGCTCGGCTCCGGTGCCGTTAGCTGGCTAGGCTAACGCTGTTTTGACAGCTTTGATTCTCGTCATGCGCGCGAAACTGATTTACAGTGTCGAAGTCGCGTCGGGGAAAAAGTTGCGGGACTCGGTGGTCTTGACGACCTGAGCGCAAGCTGATGATGATGAGGGGTTCTTCGTCGTGTTTGTGTTTGCTTTATTGTGATCTCGCGCGTGTTTGTGTACTGTAAACACCCGCTGTGTTGATAAGCTGTGCTAAACTGAGGACTGATTTCACCGCAGATCTTCACCAATGGTTGTGCAAGTTAAAGATCAACTCAACCATCTCAGAAAACGGCAAGACCCTGCTAGGACATCAGGGCTGTTCTCACCTGGAAACCACTCGCAAGTCGCTTCAGGTACGCTCGTGTCTCTTTCTCTCTCACACACACACACACACACACAGGTACAGTATGTGGTCGCTCACACGTCTGTGCTGTTCTTGCAGTGGGCTGTGGTTTGCAGATGGACTCCCCTGTCACAATGATATGAGATTTGTCAGAAGACAATGCATACAGGTGAGCGTGATCCTAACCCTGTGTTTTGCTGGTGTGTGTGTGTCATGTCACTGTTATTTAAATAGCGCTTTGTACAATGCAGCTTTACAGTATTACACAGGAAAACGGTGTGTTGGGAGTGTTCCATTCTCCAGATGAGTTTAATTCTGTGCTGCAGTGTGTGTGTTTGTTCAGAGTTCTGCTCCTCTTTCGGCTGCCTGTCAGGCCACAGCAGCATTTACAGAGGAACCGAGCGCTCTATTTAGGGCAGACGGTGTGCCGGTCATCTATAAATGTTTAAAAATACAGGCCTGGAGGCCTGGGGTCCCGTGGCAGCGTCTGTCTCTGGGGCCAGGGCCCCTCTCTCACACAAACTGATTCCGGGTTCCTCACCCGAGAGCTTTTCTGTCAGCAAATACTGTGTTAAACTGTGCTGGGAAATGTGTCAAAGTGCAATTCAATTTCATGCCTCTTACCCGTTTTCCTATTGGTTGGAGCCTCAGAGCTTTGCCCTAGCAACAAAAGTGGGTTATTTGCATACCCTTTCCTGATTGGCTGCCGCTTTAGCCGGCTGGCCAATGGCGTGGCAGCTTCCTGGTGGTAGGCTATGGTAATGAGGCACTGTTGCTGGGCTTGAGAGCGCTGGTTACCAGTGTGAATGTGCTGCATTGTGTTTGCTGGTGAGAGACGCTGATAAATGACGACTTAATGATCTGCAGAATTCCCGCTTGCTGCAGACCGTCACATTTCCAAACATCACATCCATCAGCAGCGCTCACATGTAGTCTTTATTGTGCTGTTATTTGTTCGACCGGCGCTGCTAAAATCCTCAGCTGTCGTCTAGACGTCTGTAGTGTGAAATCATTCGCTCGTTGGGTTGCTCACGCTACAGGTCTGTCATTGTCATCGTCTGATTTGAAAACGAAAGGCCTTGTTTGTGTGTTCGCTGTTTCTGCGTTTACAATAGGACTTGAGTTCAGTGTGTGTGTGTGTGTGTGTGATGCTGATGCTGAGTCATAAACACACACACACTCACCCACTCGATCAGCTCTGATTAGACCTGCGTGTTTGTGTGTTTGAACGTTCCATCCATCGCTCTGAAGGACTGTAACACGTGTCTGGTGTCGTCTTGTGACAAAAGCATGATCTGCCATTTCGGTCCCAGCTTTTTCGAATCTCCTGTAACTCGATCAGGGCTCCTGGCTGGCGTTTCAGTTTAGCGCTCGCTGCCATAAAACAATGACGAGGCTGTCGTTCATGTCTGAGTCAAAGCATTAGACGTTCTTAGATTGGAGGAGGTTGTCACCTGTCTCTCTGTGTGTGTGTGTGTGTGTGTTGCAGGAGGAGAGACCTCAGCATGCAAACCCTCCTCTGTTCGGCTGGCCCCCTCGTTTTCTTTCCATTCGGCTGGTGTGCAGATGGATGCGCAGACGCCCCATTCTCACCCGCCGTTCAGTGATGGTCACCCACAGAGCGCCGCTGACCAATCAGCTGCTGCGCTGCCGTACAACTCGCAGGCCCCGCAGGTACACACTCGCGTGCGGTTACAGCAAGCGTCTGTTTGAGCTCACACTCATGAATGTGTGTGTGTGTGTGTGTGCTACAGGTAACTGCTGATATGGTGATGCTTCAGAGGCGGATGCCTCAGTGTTTCCGGGATTCAGCGACTGCACCCTTAAGAAAACTCTCCATCGAACTGATCAAAACATACAAACACATCAATGAGGTGCGTCACTCTCCTGACTCTGCAGCAGAACTCATGGATTTGTTGCATGAATTAATGCATCACTTGCATCGGTGGCCCTATTTGATTTATATTTCCTTCAAATTCTTTTTTCAGTTTTGTTTTAGTTGAAATGTAATAAACTGTTCTGATCAAAACTCATGTCTGATCCACAGAATTTATTAAAGGCTTAATAATTTATCGGATCATTTCAATAGTCTTTTAATCAAATTAAATAAACCCTTCCTTTCATCGTTTTCCAACAAATCCGGGTTGCACGAGATGTATTGGTTATGTCATTCTAGGAAAGTGTTGTTACACTGAAGTACTATAGTAATGTGTCTCTTGAGCTCATCAGCAGCTCAGGTGTATCTGTATCAATACACCGTATCACAGTTTACTTTACGCCAAAATCATTAGAATATGAAGTACATATTCCATTAAGATATATTGTAGATTTCTTACCGTAAATATATTAAAACTTCATTTTTGATTAGTAATCTGAAACTTCATCTGGATCAAATGAAAGTCATTTCGCTGAGGCTTTGCTCTTGGTTTGCAGGTTTACTATGCAAAAAAGAAGCGTCGTCACCAACAGGGTCAAGGCGAGGACTCCAGCAACAAGAAGGAGAGAAAGATCTTCAATGACGGTTACGATGACGACAACTTTGACTACGTCGTTAAAAATGGCGAGAAGTGGATGGACCGATATGAGATTGATTCTTTAATAGGCAAAGGCTCGTTCGGCCAGGTCAGTGTCTCTCAGCTCCGCTAGAAAAGAGTCTGCTGGTGGGTTTTTTGTTGTTGGGTCTGACGCCTGTGTCTCGCTGTGCTGCTAGGTGGTGAAGGCCTACGACCGCGTGGAGCAGGAGTGGGTCGCCATCAAGATCATCAAGAATAAAAAGGCCTTTCTGAATCAGGCTCAGATTGAAGTCCGACTGCTGGAGCTCATGAACAAACACGACACCGAGATGAAGTACTACATCGGTAATGTGCACGCCATATTCACAGCTCCTGTGCTCGTAGAAAAGATCAGGATGTTTCCAAAGCAGTGGAAATGAGCTCTGCTCTCTAATATTTCATAATCTTTTGCCTTAGTGTTGGTTTTGTGTGCAATATGAGTGAGCTTGAGCTCTTTGTCGTGTTGCTGTATATGTATGAACCCGTGTTTGGAGAGGAAGGAACTGCTCTATTGAGGGCAGGCTGGTCAACTATAAATGTCTGTCTGTGGACAGGTGCTTAAGTCTTTCTGTTCCTCTCAGAACAACCTTAGAATGTTTTCAGAGTTTCTCTGTCAGTAAGAAATCTGGTATAAATCCATGTAAATATCAGTTCTAGAAATGTTAAGAGCATCTGAGAACAAACTGACTTCATTTCCGACGACACTCTTACAAACGCAGACGTGAGGTGCCGCTCACAGATTATGTGCAGGACTCGGACTGTTCATCGTTTAGAAGTACACTGGTCATTTGCTCGTGTTTTTCAGTGTGTTCTGCTCGGGTTAGGGCTGAGTTAGTCTCGCGTAGCTTCAGACTGATGGCTGAGCTCTGGAAACTTAGATCTGGCCAAGAGGCTCATTTGACGGAAGAAACCAATCATTGTGTTTTGTGGCGCATCATGTTCATGGGCGTGGAAATGTACTCTTGAAATGTACAAAAACTCTTGGACGTATTTTAAAGATCCTGTTCAGCCAAATTAAAAGATTTCACCTACTTCTGAAAATCCAGTTTAGCTGATTCTGATGAGATTGTCACAGTTGTAAACACGACAGATTTCTTCTTTAAGCAGGGAGTTTGGCGATAAAGCATCTTAGTTTGCAGCTGGAGCATTAAACACAACACACACATCTCCCAGAAATCTGACGACGACTTTGAACTGAAGTGTTTCCAGATAAGAGTGCTGTATGCCCCAGACGCTCCGTGAGGTCAGGGCTGGGTTAGTGATGCTAGCAAGCAACAATTACTAACAGCGGATCAGAATTATTTCCGCCGCGTAATGATCAATTTTTCAACATTGTGATGAATTGTTTTAGAACTGAGTGGCTGTTTCTTTGTTTTGAAGGGATGACTGGGTTCTGGACAGGAAAGAGTTAACGGTTTTGTTGCTTAAGTTATTGATTGAGTATTCATGAGGAAGACCAACTTGGTACAAGAACACCTTTTATAAGTTCATTCTGTGTACATTGAATGAGTCCAAAGACTTTAAAACTGAACTTTCTCACACAGCGTCAGTTAGCAGGTATATTGAGTTCTTTTACGTGTGGCTGTCGATGAGCTCGTCGTTGTCTGCGTGTAGATCAGGTGGAGAGTCTATGGGAACAGCTGGGGCAGCGATAGATGGAAATGAAGTCGCTATCGTGATAATCGCAGTAGTCATGCACAGATCCGCAGTCAATCTGAGAGAAGTAACCACTAATAAACACCACTCCCACAATATATGATTATTATTAGACTTCTCTTTATTATAATGCATATAATAATGCAATGCCTTTATCACTACTGAAATATATTGTCTTATTCTGTGTAAAGCAGGCAAAAATACCACGTTTAATAACATGTTTTTACTCCAAACTCGCTTTTTTAACGTCAGTGGAGATTAGAGCTTTACTACTAATCACAGAACTGGCTTTACTGACGAGATGTCGCGTTCGATTAATCACGCGGCGCTATCTTAGTGAGCCGTCTAGCCTTTCAGACATTGGTTTCTCAGTCATCAGTTACGCTCATTAATGTCATTCTGTCTTTCTCTCCTCTAGTTCATCTGAAACGCCATTTCATGTTCCGGAACCACTTGTGTCTGGTCTTTGAGATGTTGTCCTATAACCTATACGACCTGCTGAGGAACACCAATTTCCGCGGCGTGTCTCTGAACCTGACGCGCAAGTTTGCTCAGCAGTTGTGCACTGCGCTGCTCTTCCTGGCCACGCCGGAGCTGAGCATCATCCACTGTGACCTCAAACCAGAGAACATCCTGCTCTGCAACCCCAAGAGATCCGCCATCAAGATCGTGGACTTCGGGAGCTCCTGTCAGCTGGGACAGCGGGTGAGAGCAGTTTCTCCTGTCCCTGTCAATTCCAGTCTGCTTGTGTTTGACTGCACCTCAAACCTAGAGATGGCCGGTAACTTAACGATAAGAACTTGTTCTGGAGGAAAATCAAGGAGGATGGAGTATATCACTAAACAAGGAGCTCCTTCAGTAATCTGGAACTGGTTAGGGTTTGAGCCTACTTTGTCCTCATAAAGATACCCATATTGCTTGAAGAACACAGATAAGCTATGTATTGTCTTCAAGAGTTAAAATCAGTCGTCTCATTACGTGTGTAACTCAGTATCTTATTTGGGTAAAGATAAGAAAGATAACTTTTCTCTAAAGGAACAGGAATCCCATCATTGATGATATCGCAATAAATCGAAATATTCAAGCCTCATTCACCTGTGTGTGTGTGTGTGTCCTCAGATATACCAGTACATCCAGAGCCGCTTCTACCGCTCGCCCGAGGTGCTGCTGGGAATGCCGTATGATCTAGCCATCGACATGTGGTCTCTGGGCTGTATCCTGGTGGAAATGCACACCGGAGAGCCTCTGTTCAGCGGCGCTAACGAGGTAAACCTGATCTTAGCCCATCCCTCGATGCTTGGTTACACGTGTGTGTTTGTAGTTTTGTTTTGACGCTTTACGCCAGTAAATAACTGTAGGAAGAATTGATATTGAATTTACACTGCAGTATTTCTTACCTGAATAACCACTGTTTATTTCATTGGAATCTATGTTCAGTCATATTTGTGATTGATGCTTGTTTTATAATAATGTTTAAACTGTATGTTAGTGAAGCCTGTGGTGCTGAATCTGAGAATCAAGCTTCACTAGTATCTCCATCATCGTCTTACTGGTTGTAATGGGTGTTTTGGTGGCAGGTCGACCAGATGAATAAAATCGTGGAGGTGTTGGGCGTCCCTCCCAATCATATTCTGGAGCAGGCGCCTAAAGCCAGGAAGTTCTTCGAGAAGATGTCTGACAGCACGTGGTGTGTGAAGAAGACCAAAGATGGCAAAAGGGTGCGTTTCTTTCTTTGTGTTGATCTGCCACTGTGTCCGTGTGATGCTGACTCTCGCCTGTCTCTCGTGCTCAGTATAAACCTGCAGGCTCCCGGAAGCTGCACAGTATTTTGGGCGTGGAGGCGGGCGGCCCAGGCGGGCGGAGAGCCGGAGAGTCAGGCCACGCCGTCGCCGACTACCTAAAGTTCAAAGACCTGATCCTGCGGATGCTGGACTACGACCCAAAGACCCGCATCCAGCCGTATTACGCTCTGCAGCACAGCTTCTTCAAGAAGACGGCAGACGAGGGCACGAACACCAGCAGCAGTGTGTCCACGAGCCCGGCGCTGGAGCAGTCTCAGTCGTCCGGAACCACGTCCAGCACCTCCTCCAGCTCAGGTCAGACACACCTCCACAGTTACCCCCAGTCAAATCTGTTTACAGACAGAGTTTTGCTCCAAAATGAGCAAATATATACCTATATAGAATATGGACAGTGTTATAATAATAAATGTAATACTTATATATTGTGGCCGTTTTTATCCAACGTGACATGCAGGTGAAGACAAAAGAGCACTGATACGCTAGTGCTAGTTAGCTTACACAGTACATAAAAATACTGTAATTATACTCCTCTAATACATTTCATTCATGTTTGCATTAATAATATCGTAAAATGTGATACAAATACCCACATTTCTGCCACAACACCACACTGCAGTTAGCTTTACTACAGTTTTACTCCATTAAATGATGATTGAAAAACCGTGTTTCTGCTGTTTGTCAGCGCCCTCATTTGGTCACTAGTGTTCAAACTGGATCAAAGTTTAATTTGAGTGGATGATTGCTGACTATGGTTATAAATAATCACTGACTCTGTGTCTATAGGAGGATCGTCTGGAACGAGCACCAGTGGCCGTGCCCGCTCTGACCCGACCCATCAGCACCGGCACAGCGGAGGACACTTCAGTGCAGCGGTGGGCATGGACTGCCATAACCTCTGCCCACAGGTACACCCCCCCCACACACCTCACAGTCTGAAGAAGTGTCCCCCCAGGACTGCAGGAATGTGTACATTATATAGTTAAATGTGGAGGATTCTGATCGCAAAAAAACATTTTTAGTCACCAACTGAATCAAAAGTGTCCTCTAACCCTGAACTCTAAAATAGACAAAAGTTCTCTTAAGCTGTGAGAGTCTCTGTCTACATAATAGTCAAGGTGGTGTTTTTGGAAATATGTTGGCGTTAAGTGCTTTGATACAATCTCTGTTGTTAAATAGCTGGATTGCCAGATCCACACACACACACACACACACACACACACTATAGGTCCTTACACAATTTTAAAATGACGTGTTTAAAATTGAACTGGAAATCAGGTGCTGGGTGTCCGGTCAGAGGAGAACTGGACCCAACTAAGCCTGGTTCTCACAAGGTTTTTTCTCCATTCTCTCATGGATGGGGT
>JAUCNO010000002.1:8971451-8982830 GCA_032353835.1 Enteromius viviparus | reverse complement strand
TAAACGAGAATATCCAGGCTGTACGACTGCTGTCAGTGATATAAGTACTTTTAATTAACATGTTTTCTTAATGCCTGAATGTACCTCGAACCTCTGAGCAGTTATCAGTCTGGCGAGTTTGTGTTTACGGGATGGCGTTTTTGGCTGACGTCAGACCCAAATGCCTTTAGGTCCCACAAGGAATGGATAACAGAAAGTATAGCATATCTAGGAGAATCAGGTCTCAAAATTAAGATAACTTAATTCAAGATCCTAAATTTTGTATTTGTAATTTGAACTCAAAATTGGAGTCAGATTTAAATGAGGTAAAAGTAAAAAGTAAACTAGAAACCAAAGTTGAAAGAAATTAAGTGTTTTCACAGAAGCCCTGGAAATGCCATACATGCAGAATCCGGGCTAGTAAACCGGACCTTTCATATGTTTATACAGATTTTTCCTATTGCTTACACTCTTTTGCCAAATTTGTCCTATTATGTCAAAACTCTTCACACAAAACAATAAGACACAGCACTTGGAGATTAACAACTCACATCTGTGCCAAAACGAAACATTGCAATCAATCAATACTGAACACTAGAGTTGAGCGGGATTATTGGTTTTATGTTTTAGAAAAATTTGGCTTGGGGTCTAATTTTATCTCATGAATACGGCTCCTCTACTCCGCATGGATATGGCCAATTATTTAGCAAACGGGAACAATTTGTTGAATGTTGCAATGTAACAGGCTTTTTTTAATGCCGTCTTGACAAAATGCCAATAAAAAAAAAAAAACTGAACACTCCTTCTTAAATTAAAATTCTTGCAATAAAACCATACACACAAGCACCATTTGAATGACTCTTTCATATCAGCAGCAACACACTGATGGGCTTTATATAAAACACTGCAGTCTTTGTGTTTACATTTTTATTGTCATTTGCTCAGACTAAGTCTTCTGTAAAACTCAAAAATAGAATTTATGCTGTAATCAGTTTTTACAAATCAAAAACAAATATTACAGAACAAATCATCAAATTTAGCAACAAAACAAAAGTAAATAAAAATAAAAATTACTGGATAAACTTCTATTGTGGGGGGAAATGTGCTTGTTGTGTGTGTGTGTGTGTGGTGGGGGGCTTCTATTTGGGTCTGTATTCTGTACTTTTATCACACCTGTATACACAGCACTGTAACATCACAATGGTATTCCTTTACATATACTTCACTGCATTACCCATTTTTGCATAGTACAGTTAGTACAGTAATACTGTAATATGATACAGAACCACGTGACACATGCAGTAGGTACAGTCTGCAGTAGAAACTTGAAGACATAGCTGTTCTCCAATCGAAATGTCCTCATTATTGATGCTAGTGTGTACCAACTGAAGTTAGGGTGGACTCTATGCATGGACAGGCCATGATTTATCACATGGTCCACCAGAGTAGCCCTGATGTCATCTGACACACATCTCCACACTGGTCCTCGTCTTTGTCCTTGTCCTCTTCCATGTTTGACTCCTCTCTCTCTTAGTCCTCTTACTCTGACTCTCATTAACTGATTAACAACAACTGCCAGACGAGTTTTGCTTTTTGATCAGTGTTTTCCCAGTTATACAGGTGATTTCATTTTTGAGCAAAGTGTCTAATGTAAGAAAACGTGTGGTGTTTCGTAATGAATGCGTTACAGAATTGTAAACAAAGTGCAAAGTTGACAATGTGTTTAGGCTATGGTTACACTGTGTTACAAGGTAAGTTACCAGAAGTTTAGGTATAGAGGCTTTAGCATTCGGTTTTAGTGTGTAAGCAATAGGCAAAAACTCTAACATGCCAACATTAATAACCACCAAAAGCAGGTGACGATTAAATATAGAAGGTGCACAATGTCATTCACACAAACAATAAACACCCTCATGGTAACATACGTGAAACTTAAATAATGCATTTAACAACACAAACATAACATTTTCTTAATTATATTATTATTGGGTTTTTTTAATAAAAAATTACTTGACCTTTACAGTTATTACATTTTAGTGCCAAAGTGTTATGTAAGGCTTTCATACATTCTATACATATTTCCTCTGTTTATGAGGACCTATGTTCAACAAACCTTTATCCAGTTAATTATGATGTGATAAGTTACATATAGATAGATAGATAGATAGATAGATAGATAAACTTTTTTCTACTTAAAATTAAGAGTTTCTTTTTTTTTAGTTGTAGTCTGAGATTAAAGAAAGCTTCTGTTTTGCTTCTTTATTTAGATTTTCCAATAAATTTGTACATTAACCATAAATTACATTTTTTCATGACATATTTCTGTGCCTGATAAAAATTCTGGACATTGTGCCTTTTAAGTGAATACAATGGATGTGGTAATTTGCACAGCACTGTCTCAGAGGCCTCAACTTCAGGCAGATTGTGTGGCGGAAGTCCTCTGCTTCAGGAGCTGCTCTTTGCGAGTGTTCTGGTAGGAGGTCATGCACTCTTTAAACTTCTGAACTTCAGTCTGACACTTCCTCCAGTCCTGATGCTCAGCCATGCAGTCCAGCAGAGCGTAGTGCAGCTGAGCACAGCCTGTCCTGGAGATCATCCCGTCCACTGGATCATCCTCGTCTTCACTCCTGCTCCGGTTATGAGGGGCTGGAGACGGAGTCGATGTCATCCTTATAATTTAAAATATAATTTGATACGTGTTACAGTAAATAACGACGAAACTAACGTATCTAGAAACAACACAAGTATAAAGCTGTTTTATAAAGCCACTAGTATGTATTCGATTGTCTTTTACACTCGAGCCTGAGTAGCAAATCTCTTAAAGGTTTAATATTTACATAAACTTGCCTTTCCCGTTTAAGATTTCAAGAGCTTTAGGAAGAATTCATGACTTCTCTAGTGGGGAACATTTCATATCACGGAAAGGAAATGTGTTACATTTTTAAGAGTCCGGGTCCATTCATTGACGTAAAAAAACAGCAGGTGTAATTACACGTATCACTCACTAGATGGTAGTGTTGTATCAGATAACTGCAATGGGCTGAAGCGCTTAAGCCACGATAGCTCTAAAGAAATCAGTGGACATATTTTTCCAACATGTTTCAGATTTATGATTAATTGATGCTTGTAATTTCAAGTAGTATGCATTAGGTTGACTTTCTAAACATATAAGTCTATTAAAAAGAAAGCATATTAAAAAAAGACTTTGTGTTTACCTTATTTAAAGGATGGTTTGAAAGCAAACTAGCTGGCTGTCTATAACATTTTTTTAAATGAATAAATATTACAAGTGAAACAATAAGTTTAATTTTTACAAATTAGTGCAAAGCAAATGTATAGCTGAGGATTTATATGTATGAGTAACAAAATTAAATTAAAATGACCACAAAATAATACAAGAAGCATCACAGAAAGCCTTCAAGATAACATTATAAGTAATATCTGCACATTACACTTGAACCACCGTTATGTTGTACATTAAAGTGAAGTTTTTAGAGGATGAACAGACAGTCTCTGGATTAGCAAGGAATGGATCCTGCTTCGTACCTCTTTAGTTTTCAGTGAGTAGAGGATGGGATTCACACAGGGTGTGATGAGGGATGACAAAGACAAGCAAACTGTTCTTACATTTGAGTTTATAACAATTCCAAAAAATCCAAGACTGAAAATGATAAAAATAGGAATGAAGAATAAGGCCACTAATATGAGGTGCTCTGTGCATGTGGCCAGCGCCTTATAACGGCTCTGATTATTTTTCATTCTGAATACAGCATTCAGTATACCCATGTAGGTCAAGAATATAAAAATCAAAGGTCCAACATTTAAGAGTATAATTAAAGCAGTGGCAAAATTCCACTGGGATGTTGTATCACTACAAGAGAGTCTTAAAACAGGAGCATAATCGCAAAAATAGCTGTTGACCTCAAGAGAGCCACAAAAGGACAGGGTTGGGATTGATATAACAGCAAAGATAACTAAAACAATACAAAACAACCAAATTGCACTGATTATATAAGCCATTCTGGTGTTTGTGTTAATAGACTCTTGTCTTAAAGGGAAACAGATTGCAATGAACCTGTCATAAGCAAGAATACATAAGGAAAATGGTTCAAGGGATAAAAAAGTGTAGTAAGTGTACATCTGCACAAGACACAGTTTGAACGGCACAAAATTGTCTTGTACAATGTAAGTCTTGATCATTCCAGGCACAAGAGAGGTGCTGAGAACAAGATCAACCAAAGCTAGATTAGCAACAGCCATGAACTTTGGGACATGTAGACGCTGATCATAGAAAATGATTACAATCAGAACGACATTACACATGACTGTGATCACATAAAGCACTGTAAGGAACACGACAAAGATATTAATGTAAGGTGTTGAACTCAAGCCAACAATGTAAAATCCTGCAGGTGTTATGATGGAGTCATTGCTGCTTTGCATGACTGTCCTTTTTTTATGACCCAGCTTCCTTGCAGCGTGCTTTGCTTTCAGTGGATGAGAATCAAGATGCCTGAGAGAAACAGTCACAAACAACCTGACCATTACAATTACCATTACCATCAGTGTTATTTGAGGTCATCAACCCGTATGACATTCAACAAGAAATATTCCAGTCAAAATCTGCATTTTCATATGTTACAGTTATTGTATAAATGAGTATTAACACATACATGAAATATGTTGTAGAGGTCTGTGGATAACAATCCACAGTTTTTGTCTCTGCTTCACAGTTCTGGATCACTGTGAATCCTGATTGTGAACTGGAAAACATTTTGGCCAGTATATAGGATAATTTTTCCTCCAGAGGGGTTGTTAACCTGGAAATACTGTCTTTAGAGAAAAGCCATTCATTAGCACTTTTTTCCTAATATGAAATTAATGATGGTATAAATATTTGCTTTAAGTGTCACTAATTAGTCTGTAGTTTGTAACAACAATAAAAACAGGAGGTGCAAAGTTGGTCTTATGGAAAACATGGCAAAATCATAAAAATATTATTGAGCCTTGAACAGAAAATGGACTGTTTCCCATCTCTTAAAAAATGTCCCATTGATTCCATATGAGGTTTACTGTAGGTCAGGAATGTTGGCTGGTCAATCACAGTAATATCATGGTCAGCATCCATGTGGAACTGGTTTTGGCACAGTGGAAGGTGCTAATGTACTGCTGGAAAAGGAAATAAGTATCTCAATAAAGCTTGTCAGCAGATGTAAGCTGTGACGGCCGCCGATCAGCGTTGCCCTGGCAACAAACATCCCACACCTGGAACTCGTTCGCCCGGGCCAATCGTTCATGGCTAGTCACGTATTAAAGAGACACCACATTAAGGAAGAGCGAGCAACGACTCCCTTTGAAACTAACTGGTGTTTACTTACCTCTCTTTTTGTCTTCCAGAAGAACGCCGTGAACGAGACGCCCGGGCACTCACCTACTGCCACGAGGAGCACCTATTCACCGCACCTGGAAGAGGTTAAGAAGGGGAGAAAAGCACCTTTATCACGCTGAGCACCATCCCCGTTGAATTCACCGTTTTACTGCTTACCTGCCTTTTTCTGTTAATAAATCCACCCTCCGGGGTTTTGTGTTCATTCATCCCATTTTCTGTCGTGCTCTCTAGCGCCACGGTTCATAGACATTCACCCGGCCCCTCACCCTCTCCCGCACTTCATTGTCCAGAACGGCCTCTTGTACTGTATGGCCCAGAGGAGGGGGGAGGAAAAACGGCTCCTGGTAGTGCCCCGTAACAAGACGCAAACCATCCTGGAGCTGGCTTACTCACACCCGATGGCGGGGCACCTAGAAGCAGACAACACAGCACAACGCATTCGAGATCGATTTCACTGGCCAGGCCTCGAGGCGTAGGTGAAGCGATTCTGCTCAGCCTGCCCTGTTTGTCAGCTCACCTCGCCAAAGAAACCTCCCCCAAGTCCTCTCATTTCACTCCCCATCATAGGGGTGCCCTTCGAGTGGATCGGTATGGATATTGTGGGGCCGCTGCCGAAGTCCAGTCGGGGTCACGAGCACATCCTGGTGATCGTCGACTATGCGACTAGGTACCCAGAGGCCATCCCCCTTCGAAAGGCAACATCCAAAGCGATAGTGCAGGAGCTATTCTTACTGGCCAGTCGCGTAGGGATTCCAGCAGAGATCCTGACTGACCAGGGGACCCCCTTCATGTCCCTACAAATGGCTGACCTGTGCCGGCTGCTGAAAATTGACCAACTCCGAACCTCTGTTTACCATCCACAGACGGATGGGCTGGTGGAACATTTCAATAAGACCCTTAAGCAGATGCTCCAGTGGGTGGCGTCCGAGGATAAAAAGGACTGGGACCAGCTCCTCCCCTATGTTCTCTTCGGCATCCGAGAGGTCCCCCAGGCATCAACCGGCTTCACGCCATTCGAATTGCTCTTCGGACGCAAGCCCCGGGGCCTCCTGGACATCGCCCGAGAGGCCTGGGAACAGCAGCCGGCACCCCATCGAACCATCGTCAAGCACATCCGGGAGATGAGAAGCAAGATTGACAGGGTCATGCCATTAGTTCGGGAACACCTGGTCCAAGCCCAGCAGGCCCAACAACGCCACTACGATCGGGCGGCCCAGCCACGGGTATTCCATCCGGGAGACCGAGTGATGGTCCAGGTCCCCAGCGCAGCCTGCACGTTCCTGTCACAATGGCAGGGACCCTACACCGTGGAAGAACAGGTGGGGCCTGTCAATTATCGTCTCAGACAGCCAGGTCTCAGACGAGCCACCCAAATTTACCATGTCAATCTGCTGAAGCGATGGATCGGGGACCGGGACCAAGTAGCAGCGCTCGCACTCTCCCAACCCGCGATCATCGACATGGATCCCCACCTGTCGGCTGCCCAGAAGACGGAGCTGAGGCACGTGGTCAGTCAGTACCAGGATGTGCTCTCGGAGACCCAGGGCCAGACGGAGGTTTTGCAGCAGCACATTTTTATGGACCCAGGAGTCATCGTCCGGCAGCGGCCCTACCGAATTCCAGAGGCCCGTCGGCAAGCTGTGAAGGCTGAGGTCCAACAAATGCTTAAGCTGGGGGTAATCGAACCTTCCCGGAGTCCCTGGTCCAGCCCGATTCCAGGCTCTGAAGAAGGCCCCTTCCTGGTGCAGACCGATGCCTCCGATTCGGGACTCGGAGCCGTACTCTCCCAGGAACATCGGGGAGAGGAGCATCCGGTCGTCTTCATCAGCCGTAAGCTGACCCCCGCTGAGAAGAACTATGCAGCCGTGGAAAAAGAGGCCCTCGCCGTCAAGTGGGCAGTCCTGGAGCTCAGGTACTACCTCCTTGGCCGAAAGTTTACTTTATTTACAGACCACGCACCGCTCCAGTGGATGGCCCGGGCCAAGGATACCAATGCCCGGGTAACCAGATAGTTCCTGACGCTCCAGGACTTCCACTTTTACGTGCGACATCGAGCAGGATCCAGCAACGCCAACGCGGATGGCCTCTCCCGGCTTGGCTCAGCTTATGCAGGTCTGTTAGGGGTCACTCCCCGCCCACCCCCTTCTTCCCCACTATCCACTCTTCGCAGGACCAGGACGCCGCTTAGGGGGGGGGAGTGTGACGGCCGCCGATCAGCGCCGCCCTGGCAATCAACAATCAGCATATATATATATATATTATAAGCACCATTTACCAGAAAAAGTAGACCTAAACAGTTCTATACAAATATATTAGTGGATTTTGATGTGCGAGAAAACAGGAAATAGACTTTTTTACTCTGGAGAAAGCAATAATTTGCATTATAGACCGCTTCAAGTTGAAATTGTTTTGATGGATTTGTTACATACATGCATTTTTTTATTTTGCAAGATATTAATCGATGGACTGAAGTTGAATGGATTATTTGTGTATTATTGTTGTTTTTATCAGCTGTTTGAGCTCTCGTTGTGACGGCACCCATTCACTACAGAGGATCCATTGGTGAGCAAATGATGCAATGCTAGGTTTCTCCAAGTCTTTTCTGATGAAGAGCAAACTTATCTATATCTTGGATGACCTGAGGGTGAGAAAATGTTTGACAATTGTTTTTTTTTATTTTTGGGTAAACTATTCCTTTAAGTGGCTTTAAATTGCTACCAAGTTGACATTACTTAAAGTTTGCCTTGATTAGTTAGATTCAGTAACTATAAAAAAAAATCATAATGACATTTTCAAAAGATTTCTATTTAAATTGTCCCCCATGTTTTCAATGAGAAGTATACTTGTCATAGGAGCAAAAGTACTTGTTGTCTTGAAATAATGACAACATCACACGAACACTCACCACATGAACACTAATGAGGTTAAAGACACTCATAAAATACCTTCAAGAGCCTCTCACAGACTGATAATTAGGAACAAACTCTCCTGATGCCAGTAAAAGTGACAAAAATCAACATCAGTGCATATAAAATAATACAGACCCATTAATTATTCATGCCCACTTTCCCAGTGCATGAGACTAAATCATAATCAGAAAACCAATGAACCAAAATGTACTTAAAGATATATATTTTAAATCCAGTAAACCTTTTTTGAAGTGCTTACTCAATCTAACCTTAATTTGTACAGTGTATTATCTGCACAATATAGCACTGCAGAGTCCACTTTCTTAATATGCTGTCCAAGTGCATTGATTCATCTACAATTCAATAAGATGAGTGATTTGTAGCAAGTGATTAGTAAGGACTGTGTGCTCTAGAACATCGCTCAGTTGGCATGACAGCTGTGAGTGAAGAGCTGGCAGTCAAGGGGAATGTCTTGTGATGTGATTACTTAACAGATCCCCACCGTTGCTTGTTAAATTGCGCATGACTAATAGACTTGTTCAAGGACAACTTTGTGTTGACGTGTTTGATGGAGTACATGCTTCAGGCCGATAGTTTAGGTTGATGGTTACCTATTTCCAAGTTTATCTGATTAGAGAGTTTATAAGAACGAAACTTATAGCATAGTGGGAAGTTGGTCCAGACACTTCAAAACTTAACTAACTTCATCGTTTTGACTCACTGGGTTTGTTTGTCCTTTTATGTGCAGAGATTTAATTTATAATGCCAGCTGTACATTGTCACTTCAATCTGCTACACATTATTATAGAGCTTATTAATCTATACTTAAAACCTGCCTTCACTTTAAATCATTTTGATTAATTACCTAAACACAAACACATATTTTGTAATTAAGCTTGCAAAGCTAATTTTGCGTTTATACAATGATTTCCTTGTATTTGGAAGTAACAACTCATAAATCACACTATGTGCGAGGTTGATGTCTCATCAGAGTCATGTTAACAATCTAAATGTATTTTCTGGCCTTCATGCATATAACAACTCACTGTTGTATTCATTGCTTTATTTTGTTACACTACTTGAACCAATTAGAGAAGTAGTAGTTCTTACAGTGAATGCAAAATGAAATAATCTGTGTCTATATGTGTCCAAATAAAAGCTTTTTTATGATTGAGTTAAATGTTGAATCAAGCAATAAGGGTGACACTTTAGAATAGGTATCACTTGTAAATGTTTCTTTTGCTGTTTATTAATAGTTAACACGGTAGTTGTTAAATTTAGGTAGGATTAGGGATGTAGAACAAGGTCATGTAGAACAAGGCATATGTGCTTAATTAACACTAATAAATGGATAATATCCTGGTAACATACATGCTAATAAGCAACTAATACGTAACCGTAAAATAAAGTGTTAACAATTAAAAAAAAAAGTTTTCAAGTTTGATGAATAAATGGATAAAGATATACAGAGTATATATACTCTTTCTGATTCAAATGTGTCCCTGGACCTGTCACACCGTCATACTCACCTGGTCCAGGATCAGCACCAACAGAAACAGTAGCCAACAATACATTGTATGGGTCAAAATTATTGATTTATATTTTATGTCAAAATAAGGATATGATTTAAAAATCATGTTCCATGGATATATTTTGTAAGTTTCCCACCGTAAATATATAACAATATATATTTTTTATTAGTAATATGTATTAGTGTGAATTAGTATATGAACTTCATTTGGGCAAGTTTAAAAGCAATTTTCTCAATATTTTGCACCCTCAGATTCCAGATATTCAAATAGTTGCCAAATATCTCAATTTCAGAAAATTGACACCATGACTGGTTTTGTGGTTCTGGGTCACAAATTCCAATCTAACTTGTGGCCAATTGCATGTATATTGACAACTAAATTGAAAGGAAGCCAGCTCTTTAATTTTGGATTTCGCCCCACTCTGGACAAAATCCCAGAAATACCATTCCAGGTACATTTGTGGTGAACACATTACACTGACTGACATTCTGTAAACAGGCAAGAGGTTTAGAGTCATTCTAATGGCAAATCATTCAGAAAGATACCTAAGGCCATACAAAATTCCCCATTCCTGGGTGGCTAGAAGAGAGACACCTTCCTTACCTAAGAGGCAGCAGCAATGGCAGCTGCAGTCAGCAAGATTAAATGATAGATTGACCACAAATCAATGGCAAACTGGTTCTTTTTAGACCCCCAGATAAATCTTCTCTAATCTGTGCTGTGCAGGTGTGCCACACACAGGCACAGAGTCCAACCAACCTCCCAAGAGTTCACAATAAATTAAATACTAGAAAGCCCAACAGCTATACTCGATAGCGGCTTATATTATAGCTCAGAATTAAAACCGTCTGGTCCATATCTCCACACACTGGGTGGGGGCTGTAGTTTGAAAGTTTCTGAAAAGTGGCAGTGTATAATGCTTTTACTAGTGATATGAAAATCCCACTAATTAATCCTTGAGTGTGACTAATCTGAGGATGATTCATGCTGTCTGCATCAATGTCAACTGGATTTAAACCTATAAAAACATAAATGGATTCTATCCTTGCTAAAGTGTTTTTTCTTTTTTAAACTAAGCTATGAACCAGTTTTTTGTCCATTAAAGATAAGTGTAGCCTATTGAATGGATCTTTCCTTTCCTATTGAATTGTCTGAGCCATGATTCAGCACATGATGGAGTCCTTTCATAACATCTATTTTTATATGTATGCTGCTATTTTTATGTTCTATGCAACTGTACTGATTGTGTATCTAAGCTTATCAGAATTCAAATCTTAAAATATCTCACTAATGTATGGATTTCTAAAATTGTACACTATTTTACTGAATACCACTGAAATTTAGCTATTTTACCAAACCCTTTAAAAACATATCTTTATTAAAACCCACACGCTTAGAAAATTGCTGAAATCACCCATCGTCAGCCACATTTAACACATCTTTTCCACCTCTGGTGAAAAACAACTCAGTCTATTTATAAACGCATAAATCACACTGTGACATTCTGCCCTGTCTGTTCCTGTCTCCCCCATGTCATTTTGTATTTTGGTTCAGTCCTGTCCGTTTGGTT
>JAUCNO010000002.1:8863402-8891908 GCA_032353835.1 Enteromius viviparus | reverse complement strand
TATATATATATGTATATGTAAATAATATATATCTAGACATAAATATGTTGTTTTAGAGTGTATCAAAAATCTTTCATATTTAAAAAAGGCTGAAAGGTACTTGTGAGTTTTCCCAGAAGAGCAGATGAGGGTTAATTCCAGGAAATGTAGTTTAGTTGAATTTAGTTTAGTGGTGGAGAGGTCACTGTGAAGACACTGTTATGCTGGTGTGGCCGAACTGACCAATCAGATCTCAGCAGTGACAAAGCAGGTTGAGGGAGTTTCCAAAGAGGTTATTTAACATAAAGAATAACTATGATGTCACTCTGATGTCAGTGTCGTGAAGCATGGTCCGTATTTACAAACAAGAGTAAGACAAGGATGACGAACGAAAATTCTTTCCAGGAAAAAAACTATGTAATGTTCTGAAGTGAGGAGACGATGAGGGATTGTTTTGTTACTATGTTGATCTTTTTTTTTACTTTAAGAGGGTCAGGCTGTGTTTTATAACCAGGAATTCAGGAATTCATCCAGCAGTGTGGTTTGAGTTATTATTTATTTCCAGCCTGATCCAAACACGCAGTCCTTCCACTTCATGGTTTTCCTGTTTATGTGGACAGTGTGTATCATAAGTTCGTTTCCTGACGTCTCAAATTCCCGACTCATGTCTTTCTTTCTTTCTTTCTTTCTTTCTTTTTTGTTGCTTTCTTTCTTTTTGGGCTGCAGGAACTCTCTGTGCTGTCGTTGGTAAGACCTATAAGGTTTTGGTAAGAAGGAAATGCTTTAATCTGGACAAAAACCTTCCAATTCTTGTGGTTTGGCTGTTTCTTCTTGTTCTTGTTGTTTTCAGGGCATGTTTGGGTCAGTTAAAAGTGGAGCTAATAAATCACAGACTATACTTGCCATTTCTAATCACTGCATTTAAAAAATATATATGTATATATGTGTATATATATATATAGTTGATTTGTCTGTCTTTTTAAAATGGATCAAATTTATTGATAAAAATAAAAACTTAAAATCAGATTAGTAAAAAATACAAAATTACAGCAAACCTACTGATTATGTATTTTTTATTTTATTTATTTATTAAATTATTATTATTTATAGTTTTCTTTTTCTGCTTTTCTGACTCAAGGTCTGATACAGTTTATCTACTTTTGGAGGCTGAATGTGTAATTAATAATTCTTAAAGTGGCTGTGAATCAGTGTGTGTGTGTGTGTGTGTGTGTTTGTCCGTCCCTGTACGATGCCCTTAGCCCTGAACAGTAAGAGTTTATGTGCTGTGGTTCAAGTATCAGCACATGGTCTCTTACTTGTAGGGAAAAGAGTCTCTATCGACCTCACATCGCTTTGTTTCAAAGTATTCAGTTTGTTTTGGAAGATCAACATTTACTGTTAATTATTCAACAAATAAAGGATGTCACAAGTTTAGCATAGAAACCAATCATTTTCAGAAAGGTTTAAGAGTAAGCTGTAATACTTTTAATACTGTAAAAACTTTTTTTTAAGTTGCATTATTTACTGTTGTCTGCTAAATTAAGAAATTAAATGCTCAACTTGGCTTGATTATATGCGTTCATTTTATTTAAAAAAAAAAAAAAAACATTTTAAATCCGGGCAAATAATAATAATTATTTTTTAACATTCAAATTGATACCCATAATCTAATACTTTACATACAACCAGAGGCAAAAGTATTTTAATAAATAGTTTATTTATTTGTAATAAACTGACATCATTTGAAATATTTAAGACTGTCACACAAGTTCATCATGCAAAAGGCAACAACATTCAATAAGTTTTGCTAGGAAAAATAAATTAGGCCTACTTATTATTAAACTTTGTATAAAATGTATGTAGCTATATGAAGTGTTCTTGTCTGCTAAATGATGAAAAAATGTAATAATCAGCATATTTTTTTCAACATGCGTTTTTTTACTCGGTTCTAAAAATCTTAAAGTGTAAATAAGAGTGGGGAAAAAACAGCTATAATTTAAAATATTTAGGAATGTATCAAATTTATCATACAAAAAGGCAACAATATTCAGCAAGTATCAATAGTATGTCTTCACAAGCTAGATAAAATAAAGAAAATATATTTAAAACAAACTTTATACATAGGAAGTGCCTTTATTTGTAGTTATCTGCTAAATGATGGATATATGATATATATAGTGATCATCATGGTTATATGCCTAATTTTTTAATACTTGGACTCATGAACTCATGTTTTAAATTCAGAAATCCCTGCAAAAATAATAATAATAATTATTATTATTATTATTATTAAAAACTAGAATAATATGAAATATTAAAATTAAAACAAGGGACATTGTCATTGGATGTTAAGATTTTATTTACTTTCATATTTTCATATACATTCGTAAAAATGTAATGGATAAATTCTTTTTATTACAGCAATGGTATCAATACTGGCCCACAGATTGTTTTCCGCAACTACAAACTCTCTCCTCCAGAGGGCGATGTATGACTGCTAAACTTGGATATAATTTTTTTTTATATTTGGGCCATATTGTATAGCACACCACTGAAAATAGCTGCAGATCAAAATACATTTAAACATCACATCCCTGCTAATATGTATTAATTACTCACTGAATTGACTGAAACACCTGCCCTGCTGTTCCAGATGTCACCGCAACTGGTAAAAATGAATATGTACAGCTTTCATCAGTTACACATTAAACACATTCTGTCACTCTATCCTAACTGAAACTGCCTCTCCCTGTTTCACAGGAAATTGTCTGGGAATAAAAAGCAGCAGTCGTTGGCACTCCACATTAGAATGAATCACTTGGCCATCAGGGAGCAAACTAAATCACCAAGAAAACATGAGAGAGAAATAATTGTACATTTTGGTACAGTACATGATATAATTACAATCTGTATTGAAGTGTTTAATGTATGTTGCGCAAATAATAAAGTTTTCGGTCTGAAATTGAAAATCACAGCGTGGCTTTGATGCTTCAGCCTGAGAAAAAAATACTTACTTTCACTTCTACGGAAAGAGCCTTTTAATAGAGTTTCAAAAGGAGGGAAAGATATAAATAAATAAATTCAGACTTTGACCTACTTTCTCAAATCAATTCATTCTGTAAGTGCTTCTTAGCAAATCCTCACCGTGTTAGCTTCACAAGCATTCTGGTTTCACGCAATCGTTTCTGATGATTGACGAAATAGCAGCTGCCCCTTGGCGACCATGGCTGTAGACTGTTACCACGTGCCAATGCTACAGTAACAATCTAAAGCCACGGTCACCATGGAGACAGCAGAGGTAGAGATGAGGGGGTGTTGGCATGGTAACTGGAAATAGTGCAATCCTATTGGCTTATTTCGATGAAACGCCATGCCTCCATAGCACAGGACTCCCCCAATACAGGCTCAGATATACACAACTGTTTGCCGTCACAGGCAGTATTTCTGATGAATGCGTGCATGCGCATTTTTAACAGCCATCCCTTTTCAATCACAGCCTAAGTTATACAGATAGGCTTCTGTATAAGTGATGCTGGAGCCAGACTTCAGTAGCCATGACTGTAGACTGTTACTGTACTGTTGGACTCCATAAGCAGTAAGCAGTCTAGAGCCAAGGTCATGAAGTGCTGGCATACCGGTAAAGACTCATGCTGGGCAACACCGAGGAGAATTTAGCTCACATGGAGAGACAGAACTGCTGCTGCAATTGAAGAGAAGTGTTACAGACAAAACACAGCAGAACTCAAACAAACATGTCTAGATGAATTAGTTGTTGCTTTAATATATAACGGGGGTAATTTCATTAAAAAGGGCATTGGCTTGCCCAAGCAGAATGTTCTCAGGAACATTGATTCCTGTGAGCCTCGCTGCCGGGTCAGTGACGTAGATGCAGGCTTGAACTCCTTTGAAAGTCGTTCTGTTTCCTGAAAGTTGGTTTCAGTTATGTTTTATTCTCCTTATATTACCTGATACTTAGTGACTCTTACTGGCAGCCTAGTATTAGACTGCCTCAATGCATTTGGTTCTGAAAGGAGGATGTAGAATTGAGCCGCTGTCCGTGGTGCTGAAAACACAGCTTTATCTGCTTTATTCTAATGAATGGCCTATTTAATATAGTTATCCTATATATTTCACAGCATTTTAGTTACACATATGACTGATTAAGCTATCATCATATATTTGTGCTCTGTTACTTTAAAAGAAAAAAGTGGGGTATAAACAATTTTCACTCAAAAACTTAACAAATAATTACAAAGAAATTGCATTGGATTAAAGATTTGGATTAGGAAGACTGAAAAGGTATTTTGCTTTTAAAGCCTACTTAAATACACCTCAAGGTGGTTACTTAAAGAAATCGTTCACTCTAAAACTGATTATTCTGGCCAAACCCTCATAGATACAATTAAAGTGTTATTCTGCTCCAAACATCTGCTTAAGAGTTTCAAGATTTAAAAAAAATAAAAAATAAAAATGAGGGTGAGTAAATAATGACAGGTGCACTGTTTCTTTAAATATTAAACTGTATTTTGTGTACAGCTTAAAATATTGGTCATTAGTGTCGTTGGCTACGCTAATTCAATTGTACATTCATTAATTTACAGAGAATAAATACCGGTGTCATCAATGAATAAAATGAATGAAAACGGACGCCCACTCCCTTCTTAAACACCCCCGCGAAAAATAAAAGGATTGCGCTGCAGTCGCTTGTGTGTGTGTGTGTGTAGCTGAGCGCGCTGTCTCTTTAAAAGGTTACAGTAGGTGACTACGAATCATCTGCAAAGTGCGCAAGAGTGACGCAGACCTGACTTCAACGCCTGAATACACGTCACAGAATCTGTGTTAAAAAAAAAAGGTGAACGGAAACGTTAGGTAGGAAGGAAATTCATAGCCTACACTCGAGGGAAGGACTGAGGGGGGTAAAACAAAAAACGACTTGGTTGAATATAACGGCAAACATGGTTAGAGGAGGCACGAGAGCATCAACTGAAAGAAAAGGAGAGCGGAAGTGTTGCCATGTCTAGTTGTTATAAGCGACGCGGTGCTTGTTTTTTTTAACTTAAAGTGTGCTGGTTTTAGGCTTAGAGTACACAATTGACTGGTTCGTAGTGTGAAATATATCTTTATCGAGTTAAACGATGAAAGGCAGAACCTTTCCTACAAAATTACTCGTTTGTTTCGATGCCAGTTATACGGAATACTTTAAAAGTTAAATTAGTATTTACTTGTTTTCTCTGTCAGGACCTGGCAACAACGACGACTTTCTTCTCTACAGGAAATCTCCCGGTGTCACACAATCACGAGAGTTTTACAGCGAAGATTAAGATGGCATTATGCTTCACTTAAAGCGATATTCATTTTACGAAATAGAAATAAATACACGTTCCAAAAAAAGTAACATATGTGTATCTGTCATTCCCTAAAGGCGATACACAGCATGAAGCAGTTGTACGATATAATATACTAGCTTCGCAAATCCATACTCTTTTATTAATCATATTCTTTAGTTGATACTCGTGAAAGCGAGCTTTTTCAGCACCAACTGCTTTGTCCAACATACTGTTCTCTTTAAAGGGTCTTCATGCTGCCCACGTGCGAAAAAAAGTGAGTCACACTGCAGCAAGTTTCAGGTCGCCTGCAATATGCCGTACATCTTTTAATAAACACGCATAAAAATTAACATCTAGGAAATAAAAAACTTCTAAGACTTCAGTATTTGGCAATCTTCAGGTCATTTCTAAATGAACTAACAGGCTGTCACCGTGCCATTTTCAACCAAACAGTGTCAAATCACTCTTACCTTAAAACATGGGAGTCCTCGTCAAAATGCAGTCGATTTTCTGACGGCTGTCCGTTTTCTAGTACCTCGTCTATTAGATGTTTGCGCTCCAGTAGGATGGCTCGGGGAAGCTACTGCGTAATGAGAAGTTCTTTCTCGCCAGAGTGTCTCCATATGGGCCGCTGTCTACACTCGTCACGCTCGTCTTGTCTTCTTTTTCCTGGTAGAAACAAGCAGCTCTCAAGCGCTTTTCCATCTACCATGCGCTTTTTATAGAGATCTGATAGTACTAGTAAGCTGGAGAGGGAGGGGGACTCATTCACTAAAAAGCATCACCTACTCAACTACGCGCGTGCACTACGTCATTGACGGAATTTTGTCAACGGGGCTGCTATTTATAAAGACCAAGGAGAGTTTGGATCCTCATAATGCTCGGTTAAATGAACACAGAATGATTATATATAGACCGTCCATCCTTGCACCTTTTTCTGAACCTTCCAAGATTGAAAATGTATCTAGTAGGCTATAAAGTACAATTTCGTCTGTCTTGTAAATTAATGGATGTTAAAGGACAGAACTATCATCCGAATCATCAGGTTTCCTTGTTTACACAAATTTATAGCATCCACAAAACCTAAGTTTTAAAGTTTAAAAATGCTAAATGACAAATATCTGAAACCATTAGGTCCTTGTTTCTACAAATATATAACATCCACACAGCCTTTTCATCTATTTGAGTCAATTGCATAGAAGTATTATGACTGATCGGGTTGTATAGTGCTTTCTAAAGTTACTGGACCCAGTACTGCACACAATATGACCATGTATAGGCCACATTTACCAAAATTATAGCAGAATAACTTATATTTTAGAATTTTAGAAGAGCTTATATTTTTTTGCTCATAATAGTAATGTTGAAGAAGTGTATTTGATATAGTGCCACAAACTAATTTTTTATATTGTTTTCACTTAGTGTTACAGGTGGTAAAAACACCTCTTTTTGTACTTCCTACTATATATATATATTAAAGTTTGAGACACAGCACAAAAACACCTATGTTACAGATGGTTCAAATGTATTACAGCATCTGTCTCCTCCATATAAGAGCAGGTTGAACAGCAGTATGATATCGTACAGGTTTAGTTGTTTTTCATTTTCATTAAACTTATTACGGAAATATATCCATACTGTATAATGAGCAAAGTGTAATCAAAATAAAATAAGAATTCTGGATTTATATGTATTATCCTGCGTGAGCGCGTGAGTCGTGATTCCTCGCGCGCCGTTCACCCTTTGATTACCACAGTCTAGCGTTTCAGTGCGGACGCCCTTTTTTCCAGCAAGCACGGAACATCGCGGTCTAATTACTTGTGTTTGATGCGGCAGAAATGTCGACCGCCGCTCGGCTGTTGTAAAAAAAAAACGATCTGAATCATACTGTATATCGCGCAGAACGTCGACAAGCTCTCTGCGGATCGCGTCGCTGAATCATTTTCAAGGAGACGCGTTTAGTTATTCAGACAGACGTCAATGGGAAGCAGTCAAAGCGGCAGAGGATTGATCAGCCTCCTGAAATCAATACAAGTGTAACTCGATTTGAAATCTCTAAGTGCGCCGAGAGCACGCAAATGCGTACAACCGGTAGTCTACGTCCTCATGACCAATTCTGGATAGTGATTTGGGGAACCCTGAGACGTAACGCACGTGTCAGACGGGTAGCTCGTATTCTCCCTCCTGAACGTGGGATGATCAAGACAGCGGAATACACCGCGTGCCCCCGCAAAGGGTACGTCCCTGAGGAAGTTTGCAGCTTTTCGAACTTTCGCTGTGCTCATATCAACTTATTAAGAACATTGTATTAGAGAACATATATATTTAACAGGAATAACTTGATTTAAACAACTTGCTGCCAACGCACGCATAAGAATGCGTGTTATGACAAGGGTCAGTTTTCTTTTAAATGGAGTTTAATATATATATATATATAATCTGAAAACTCTGAATTAACTTTCCACTTACGTATATAGGACAATATTTCGCCGAGATGTTTGAAAATGTGGAACCTGGGGGTGCAAACAAATCCAAAAATGTATAAAATCCCCCAAATGAAGTTCTTGTCGATGCATATTTCTAATCAAAAATTAAGTTTTGATATATTTACAGTAAGACATGTATAAAATATCTTGGAACATGATCTATACGTTGATGATTTTGACCATACCCATGCTACTTATGACTGGTTTTGTGCTCCAAGGTTACATATAACGTTCAAAAATTTGGGGTCAGTAAGATATTTAATGGTTTTTAAAGATTTGTTATGCTCATCAAGGATGCATTTATTAGATTAAAAAAATAAAAATTGTGAAATATTATTTCAATTGAAAACAACTGTTTTCTGTGTGAATATATTTTAAAATGTAATTTATTCCTGTGATACAAAGCATCATTACTCCAGTCTTCAGTGCCACATGATCCTTCAGAAATCCTTCTAATACAGTATGCTGATTTTTTATTATCAGTGTTGGAAACAGTTGAGCTGCTTAATAGTTTTTTGATTCTTTGATTCTTTGATAATTAAAATATTAAAAAGAGAAGCATTCATTTAAAATTATAAATAATAATGTTAATAATGTTCAAAACTACTGTTACAGTAGTTACATTATTTATTCTTTCTTCTTTGAAAGAAATGAATACTTTTATTAACCAAGGATCTATTAAACAAACAAAAAGGTCATAGCATAGTTTTACATTTTAGAAATGTTTTATATTTGGTAAAAAAATAATGTTGTTTATTCAACAAAGAATCCTGAGAAGAAGAAAAAAAAATATCACAGGTTCCAAAAAATATATCTAGCTGCATGTTTCCAACATTGACAATAGTCATAAATCGGCATATAGAATGATTTCTGAATGTGACACTGAAGACAGGAATAAATTATATTTTAAAATATATTCACACAGAAAACAGTTATTTCTGGATTTTTAATCTAATAAATGCAGCCTTGATGAGCAGAAGAAACATCTTTTAAAAAACATTAACCCCCAGTTTCACAGACAAGGCTTAAGCTAGTCCCAGATTAAATTGCATGTTTGAGCTGTCTCAGATGAACATATCTTGCTCTGACGTATCTTAAAACATGTCAGTGTCATTTTTCTGTGTTAAGATGCACACCTGTAATACTTTCTTACAAGGCATTTTTGCAAAAGTTACTTAAATATCTTAATTTAACTAATGCCTAGTCCTGGCTTAAGTTAAGCCTTGTTTGTGAAACCGGGCCTAAATATCTTACTGACCCCAAAATTTTGAAGGGTGGTGTATGTTTTAACACACTTATAGACACCTTTTTGCATTGTTCGATTTTAATGAATACATTATAAAACTAACTAGTTTTTCTAACAAGTTGAGAGATATTTCACTGTTTTTGAGGGCTTTTAAATTATTTCTGCGTAGACACACAGGAATCAAAAAGTATTAGGCTAAAATTTCCACCAAAGAAAAAAAATGCTATTTGTGGAGCATACATTAACCTTTTGTGCTTTAACAGATGGTCATGTTGCTACACAGTCTACAGTACACAGTAGTTTTACTGTTAATATGTCTGTCATGGATGCCATTTAACACAGATGAAGCCGAGACTGTAAGGGATAGACTAAACCATAAGTACTTATTTTGAATGCATAATGACTTTAGAACAGCTGAAAAGTATGTTGTATAGCATGAATGTAATCTGAATGCACTATATTTGACAGGATCACGTGACTTTTCAGCATCAATTGCGTTACCATTCATAATCCTCTCCCATTGCCTCAGTGTTTATAGTATGCGAACTTCAGAATCCCACAGGAAATCTTGGTACTTTTGCTTATTCTGCATACTTTCTTTTGTCACATACTGTTTTTCGTCTACTATATAGTAGGGTAATTATGCGCTTTTAGATGGATCCTTTACGATGGTATAAAGGTCCCTCATCGTGTAATTGTCTTACAACTTTAGGGAGAAAACTGTTAGGGAGTTTTGTCTTTTGAAAGTTTTTTAGGTTTTTTTTCAGAGGGACATTTCAACAATTAGCTAAACAATTACAATCCATTAAATGTGACGTAATTCTGTCTCTCGCAGCCTTGTATTCATAAATATATGGTCTATACTAACGTACAGATAATAGTACCAATGATATAAAATTGCACTCATTGACCCAACCTGTCATTAAAGAAGTTACCCTTGTGCTGAGGACACTTCAACTAAATGTGTTATTTTGCTGACCCTTGCCTGAACAGGCCATTTTAGTTGTGTACACTTGTTTATGTATGGTATTTAAATGTTAGATTGGATGACATAAATATTTTGTAATATAAGAATGATTTGAATTTCATTCGTCCAATTGGACTTTTGATGCAAGCTATTATATTTAAACAGTATCAAACATCGCTCTGCGGTTTTGGAGATTCCGTTTCTTTAATAAAACATGAATCTAGTTGTCTCACAGACCCCTTACTGAACTTCAGCAGGGCATCTTGGGTGAACACGTGCCTTCCTTTTTGAATTTAGAGGAAAATGCATGCATCACCAATTGCAGGAAGCTCAGTGCCGGATTCAATTTCTTTATTTCAGAGCAGAGGACAGAAAATAACTCTCTTAGACGCTGAGTGGGAAGAGTCTTTGGGAGGCTGCGTTTACTTCCGTTTCTATTTTCAGAGGCCCATCTCCTGATCAGGAGCTCCTTTTTTTGTCATCTCGGCCTGCTCTCTGCACCCCTCCATCTTTTGCATTGTTGATTTCTATTTGTTTATTAGTGTTTTCCAGCTGTTTTATTTTTTTTTAAATACATCCCGACATCCAAATATCCTTGTTTTAAAACAGGCAAATGTAGGATTATTTAGCAAAGAAATCATTCAAAGCATGAATGATTTTAAAAAGAAATTCTACAGATTGTTGATCATGTGTGGGCATATTTTGCTGTTTGTTAAACCTTTCGTTAAAAATAACAAGAAGAGATGCTGAATTTTGTTATCTCCTCTCTCTCTCTCTTTCTCTCACTCTCTATTTCGTTGTCACTTCCGCCCACCCTTCTCATCCTGCTCTCTTCCTCCCTCTCCAATGTATTCGCCCCCACAGAAACTGTCACCTCCCTCCCTTTTTTCTCTCCCTGTTTTTCGTGTGTCTCTCCACGTTGTCACTGTATTGTTTCTCTCTCCCCGCATTTGCAGATGTTCCTCAATTTGCTAGTGACAATGATAACGATATCAGAATTTTCTGAAGATTGATTCAAAAGGCGAGACTTGATGTCTCGAGACAGTAACTGCTCCCTCCATCTCTGTCTCCCTTCTCGCTTTCTTTTTTTGTGTCTCGCTCTGTATTCGCCGCACAGAATGCACTCAGATCAATACAAAAAAAGCCCACACCCCTCCCTTATCCTCTGCCTCCCTTCTCTTTTCACCCCCTCCCACCCACCACGTCTCTCTCTATCTCTCTCTCTCTGACTCATGCAGAAATCCCTGCATGCCTGAGCCCAGTTTGTGTTTTCTCTCTCTGATTGCTAGGCTGACTTGCATATAATGAGGTTGCCGGAGAGAACGAGTGAAAAAGAAGGACGAGGCAAGTGGGTTCTGATTGGTAAAACCCCCTCCACCCCCGCACGTTCATTTACACACACACACCTTCGGACCCCCAAAAGCACACATTTCTATTCCTCCTACCACACCCGCCTGTATCACCCCAGCACATCCACACACACACACTCTCTCTGATACAAGTTCATTCATTATACATCAAAAGAACAATCTGGACCGCTGTGAAACCACAGTGTGACCAATAACTGTCGACAGATGTGATATTACTTTAACGAGATACATATTAAATCACTGCACTGTATGCAAGAGAGAAATCTTGGATGCGTCATTCACTAGCATTGCAGTCGGTGACAGAAAAACACAATATGCAGAAAAGTACAATTTACATTATGTACAGAATGCAATGTAAAAGGAGAAAATGTGCAGCTGTTTCCAATTGTTAGTTGAGTAATTGAGTAATATGGTGATGTTAGATTATTTTATTAATATTAAATCATAGTTTTGTTGTATATGCTCAACTGATCAAAAGCTTGGGAGCTGTAAGTGTCTTCAGTCTTTAGTGTCACATGATTCTTCAGAAATCATTATAATATCCTCACACCCTTAAGTTATGGAGACGTCAGGCAAGCAATTGCTATACACATTTTGCCAGAAATAGTACTGCACCTTAAATCGTCAACCTGCTATCTTTTAACTTTTTTCAAAAGTGTGCTTAACTGTTTAGAAGCAGATCTTTTAGTGGTGAACAGCTTACATCTTTCTGAGAACTTTTCAAACTTTTCAAACTTTTTAATACCATATAGAGCAAGATTATAGAAAAGGTTGTTTTTAATCAGCTGAACCACTACTTAAATTCAAATGGATGCCAGGACAGTTTTCCTTTTTGGTTTCTGACCGCATCGCACCACAGTGACAGCGCTCAGTAGGATAGTAACGAATATTTCTTTAAATTTGATATCAGTAATTGTACTACCAGATCTCAGTGCTGCATATGACACTATCAATCATTACATACTTCTCGAGAAACTTGAAAACTGGGTTTTCTAGGATGGTTCTTAATTGGTTCAGGTCATACTTAGAAGGGAGAGGTTATTATGTGAGTATAGGAGAGCACAAGTCCAAGTGAACGTCCATGACATGTGGAGTCCCACTAGGCTCAATTTTTGCACCGCTCTTATTTAGCCTGTATATGCTTCCACTAAGCCAAATAATGAGAAAGAACCAATTGTCTATCACAGCTATGCAGATGACACCCAGATTTAATAGCATGATCCATAGCCCCATTGACTCCCTCTGACAATGCATTAATGAAATTAACAGTTGGGTGTGACAGAACTTTCTTTAGTTAAACAGGGAGAAAACTGAAGTCATTGCATTTGGAAACAATGTTGGTTCTGAAGGTGAATGCATTCCTGACTCTAGGGGTCTAACAACTCATGTAAAGAATCTTGGTGTGGTTCTGGAGACAGACCTTAGTTTCAGTAGTTATATCAAAGTAACTAAATCAGCAAACTATCAACTCAAAAACGTTGCTGGAATTAGATGTTTTGTTTCCAATCAAGACTTGGAAAAGCTTGTTCATGCCTTTATCACCAGGGTGGATTGTTGTAATGGTCTTTTCCCCAGCCTTCCCAAGAAGACCATTAGACAGCTGCAGCTCATCAGAACACTGCTGCCAGGATTCTGACTACAACCTGAAAATCTGAACATATCATACTAGTAATCAGGTACTTACTCCGGCTTCCTGTTACATTTGGTATTAGTTTTAAAGTAATTTTACTTTTTTACGTTTATAAATCACCCAATGCCCTAGGACCTAAATATAAACTGACTGCATTTAAAATGACTGTATTTAATGCATAATAATTTTCTGTTCTTAGCTGTATTAATTTATTTTAAATGTGATTATTTTACTTCCTTTTATGTAAAGCACTTTGAATTATCAGTGTGTATACAATGTGCTTTATAAATAAATTTATATTTTTAAATAAATAAAAATAAACTTGCTGTTATGATTCAGTACTGTTTAATCATCGCATACCATTCAAATCTTCCAGATATTATCCTTATAAAGATTTTCTGTGATGGGATCAATCAGCCCTTGTGGTCTCAGCTTCAAGGGTCTGTGTTCACCTTTGGCCCAATGTTTGACTATGCTCTGTCGACTGATGGCTCATTATTTACAGTGGGTTTCAAGGAGGAGGACTGCAACGCGGCTTTCGTCACGCTAATGGTGGAGGCAACGAAGCGCTCACACAAAATGGCGGACACCACAGCACCAGGTCAAGTCACAGTTGATTGTCACGCATCAAGTCAACCTGCAACAGACCGCCATAAGTTAAGTAAACTTTTCATAGATTTCCATGATTCAAGTCACGTTGTTGCAGATCTACACCAGCCAAGTCAAGCTGTTATTGATTCTGATCATCCAGAGCCACTTAACAAGATGGCCGCCACTACAGAGCCACGGCTCCAGCCCAAGATGGCCGCCAACCCAGAGTCGCAGCACTTGATGGCCATCACAACAGAGCATCCAGCCTTCACAGAAATCAAGCCACAGTCTTCAGCCACCCCGTATGTCTCCTTGTTCCCGAGCATTGTGGATGTTGCAAATGAGTCCAAGAATCCTCAGAGCCTGATCCAGAGCCAGTCAAAGACCCGCTGGAGGTGTGGCCGGTGGCTGCACTTTCTCCAGAGGTGTCAACTTGTGCTGTAGATCCTCCGGAGGTTCTGCCGGTGGCTGCACTACCTCCAGAGAGATTGGCTCAGACTGTAGATTCTCCGGACGTTCCACCGGTGGCTGCACAACCCCAGGGCCATTGGTTTGCCCCACAGACCCCCTGGAAGTCAACAAATTTTTATCCGTCCTGGTCACGGCTATAGAGGCTACCTCTAAATCCCTGTCATGCCTAGTCACAGCCAAGGAGGCCGTAGAACCCCTGTCCTGCCCTGCCAAGGTCAGAAGTGCCGCCATGGAACTCTCATCATGCCTAGTCTCGGCCATGGAGGCCAATGAACTCTCGCTCTGCCCTGCCACAACCATAAGGGCCGCTATATTACCCACGCCTCGCCCTGCTATGGCAAAGGAAGCCACCCTCGAGTCTTTGTCATGTATTGTTATGACCACGGAGGTCGCTGAACCCTTGTCTTGCCCTGCAACAGCCATAAGGGCCACCATGGAACCCTTGTTTAGTCCTGTCATGGCTTTAGAAGTCTCTGCCCCCTTGTTAGTTCCCATGACAATTAATCAGCTCCACCCCCTCGTTAACCCTCTTGTATCCACTTTAAAAGCAGTTCGTGTGAATTAGCGTAACCCCTGAGCAGTGTGAGTTTACTTCTTTACAAAGCGTTTTCCTTGTGTTTCCTTTCGGAGTCTTGTTTTCTGTGTGTTTCTTCTGTGTACCGACCTTGCCTTGTCTTTGGATTATTGTTCTGGTTTTTGTAATCTTTTGTCATTTATTTTAATCTTTTGTAACATTATAAGTTTCTTTACTTTCACTTTTGATAAATTCATGTTTGAATAAAAATGCTGATTTTTCTTACCGCAAAATTTAGAATGAAGCATTTAGATTTGTATCTGTCCTACTTTTTTTTGTTTATTTATCTATTACTTCTTATTTGTATTGCCCATTATTCTGTTACTCCTCCTTCTTTGACTGTTTGTCACAATTATGTTATTTTTGTCTATATTTGAAATACAATTAAAAACAGTTGATTACAAAAAATGAAGCGGCACAACTATTTTCAACACTGAAATTATTTTCGAAGGGGTTATGTATGTTTGTGTAAATTAAATACAGAAAATAAGATCTCAGACTTGTAGGTCCCGCTATATATATACCATGAATAATTGATATCATATTTAATATTTAAGTTAAGCAAAGTTGTTTCTTCCTCATTTAGTGCATATTTGAGTAGCTTGTTAATTTAACACACTTCCTGACTTTTCATGGGAAGTCCAGCATTTCTGCTGCTATGCTCTCTTTCTCACTCTCTCTGTCTCTCTATCTCTCGTCTTCTGTTCTTCTTCCTCCCTAGAGCTGTTAATGTGAATTAAACATTAAAAAGCTTTCGAAGGCTTGAGGTTATTGGGATACATACGTCACAGGTTTTCTATACCCTCGCTCTCAAACGTCATGTTTTTCCAACCCTGTCTCATTTTCATCTTCCCTCTTGGTTCTTCTCACTGCATTATCTCTGCATTGCTCATTGTTCTTACTGCACCTTCTCCACCTCTTCATTTAATTCTCTCATATTAATCACTGTCTCTTTCCCCGTGTGTCACCTGGACCACTTCATTCCTCCTTTTACCATCATCCACCTCTTCTCTCATTACTTTTAAAAAGTTGCCTTCAGCCGATCACCCACCTCCCCTTTACATCCCAAGGGAGAGCGGGGGAGAGAACAGGAGTGTGTGTGAGAGAGGGAGAGGGATGGATAAATGAGGGGGCAGGAAAAACCCCCTGGTGTTGTGAATTCACCTGCAGAAAACTCCCTGCCTTTCCCACCTCCGCTCTGCTCATCTGTATTCCGAGTATTTTCTCTGCTCTCATTCTCCCTCCTTTCCGCCTCAATATCTCATCTCCCCCTCCTCCCTTGCTTCTGTCCCTCAGTATTACTTTACCTGCAGCATAGTGCAGCAATGAAACATCAGTGGCAGTTTCCATTTTTCATCAATTAATTCATCTGTAATAAGTATTAAAACGATTAAAAAGATTTTTGTACATGGCACCAAAAATAACGATTCTTCTTTTCCTTCTACAGTTCTAAGAACCTACATTCATGGAATCTTTCCACTTGGTGAAAGGTTCTTCAATGAACAAAGGTTCTTTTTATTTTATTAATGTTTTATTACTTCACATTAGAAAATTTGGTTCTTTTAAGAATTGTTTACGAAAAGGTTCTTGTATAGCATCTTATGAAACCTTTGTAGTAGTATGCAGTATGCATGTTATTATAATGCTTTGAAACAAGCCATGTTTATATATGTGTTAATTAGAGTACCCAATATTAATATTTACAGTAGTAATGAAAGATTACTAAGCTACTGTACATGACACCTTCAAATTGTCAGTCACTTGGCTGGTACACTTTCAAAATGTCCATAAATTACATTAATATGTGCCTTTAATATATTTAAACGCACTTTTTAGGGTTAAAGAAGCTAAAAAAGTGTACATTTTTAAAAGGTACCATCCTGGTGACAGTTTTTGTACTTGCAGCAGTGCAATATAGAATTATATGCATCGATTTCAGGGTGAGATGCATACTGGCTTTAATTAATAAATGAAAAATTGAAAAATCATATTGCATATTAGAAAAAATTCTTCCATATGAAAACACACACCTCTAAATGACATCTGAACGACGTATGTGTGCGATCGGGGAGGTGTTGTTACGCCCTGTGGAGCTGACAGGAAGCACTTCCATAAATAAGAAATTCAGACAAAAGGTGAATTAGGCTCCTGTCCCTTTAAATGCCTGGCTGATGCCATGTTGCTAGGGAAATGGAGATGTTTACTCCAACATCAGTGAGAGCTGGTTGACTCTCTTGTGTCCTTCCACGTTTTCTCTTTCTCTCCCTCTTTCATTCTCTCTGTACATTTTTCAATCTCCTGATGCTTTTTTTCCTCCTACTTGCCTCAGAAAGGGACAGTTTCATTTAAAAGGAATAAACTGGTATTTGTTTTACTTTTACTGATACAAGCATGTGCATAATTTCTAAGAAATCAGAACAGTGAGTAAAATTATGAAAAACCGACATCTTAAAACGCATTTTAACAAAGCCTCTAAGACACTTTCTTTGTCTCGACAAGTTTTTTTTAATTGTCAAACCTCCCCTGTATACGTTTTTTATTTTTAAATAGTGTGATGCATTTCAAGGTTTAATATCTGGAATAGGACAAATGCATATTCTAGTCAAGCAGAAGAGAAATAAAAAACAAAACTATGCAGAGAAATTTCTAATGAACGTCCTTGAGGTTGCTCTTGAAAATATAACAACACTGACACCTGTGGCCATTTGGAAGAACTGCACTTCAAATTTGTGAAAAATGCCATACGTGTTGAGATATAAAATAGTTATTTTTTGCAACAGAGGGGTGTATGCTCTACTAATTTTGTATTTTAACATGTTCAGGGATTTTTATTTTCCGTTTCGGCTTTTTAATTGCCATGAAATTTCCGCACTTTTCCCTTTCGCGCACACATACACACACATGAACACAAAGCACATGACTCACAAGGATGACTCATAGCACCCACCTCTCTGTTCTCACTGAACCCTGTCATCCCTTGAGAGAGAAAGAGAGAGATGTAGTGGGTGATGTCTGACAGGGAGAGGTTTCATTAATTTCAATAGTTTGCCATCAGTACTTGATAGCTTGATAGAACTAAATTATTGCTGGCTGTAATGTGTTTCCAGTTTTTGTAAACTGATTTATGATGCTCTTTTATTTTAGCTGTTAATAGTCCAGACACTTTCAAGTGAAAACAAAATCTTAAAAATGTAAATCCAGAGAGGAGTGTCACGCTAGTTGGTTTTTTCCTCAAGCACTCAAAATAATGTACTGTATTCTGGCAATTAATTAGCATTTAAGCAGAAGTCATTTTGCTAACGCTGTAAGGTTTCTCGGTGATAGAGAGAGAGAAAGAGAGAGAGCATGCTAAACAAAGTCAGATTGAGAGCAATTTGAATTATAATCGTAATGATAATTTTAATATTTTAATGTATTAAATATTTAATGTATTAATGTAATAAAACTATACAATTCATTTAATGTTTTAAAATGAATGTAACCTATAGGCCTAATAATTACGTAAGCCTGTAAGATTTGTCAAATGGGTTTTTAATTTTTTTTTCTTCACTATTAAGATTATAGAGAATACAAATAATTATGAAATGTGTAGAAATAAATATATATTTATGGTATGTCCTAGTCTATTCATAAATGTAAGATTCTTAAAACCTGCTGTAGATAATGAAAAAATATTTGCTTATTTGTACATTTTAATTCTTAAAAAGGATTATTGACCCATACGAACATACACAATTGGCATTTTCTTAAGTAGTATTTTTTTCCATACGATATTTAAAACATCTTATTTTATGCTCGACAGAAGAAACTTTTACAGGTTGCGGGTGCGTTTCATTTTTGGGTTAACTATCGGTTTAAAAATTAGTTTTAACATTTATTTTAATAATTTGTTGTGTTGTGCTTGGTTCTTTTGCTTCTCTTTTTTTGTTGTAATTAAGATATGTTACAAGAAAAACCTACTCCGCATCGTGACGGGTTTTTTTAAACGCATTTTGACTTTATGGCTTTTTGGCCCTACCGAGTCGCCGTGTGTTTGTGTTTGGTTCCGACGAAAATGGCGGACGAGCTGGAAAGAGTACGAATTTCAGCCGCGGAGCTACGAGCAGAAGCGTCGAATTTTACCACACACAGCGACAGTATAAAAGGTTAGGAGCTCTCTAAATGTTTATTACAATGTAAGAAAGGTAGCAGTCTAAGGCAAGCTTTATTATGACATGTCACATTAAAGTTAGGGTTCAGTTTGCTAATAGCTAGCTAGCATAACAGTCAACAACAGTCGTCGCTCATGTGGGTTGAACGGCGCTTGTTTTGAAAGCATTTAACATATCTTGCGTGTTTTTGCTGCAGTGTATGCAAAATTATAGTACAATAATGTCGCCATGAAACTTAAACCACTGATATAAGTAAAACGCTTTTTTATTCGTTTAAAGAAGTAAGTGTAATAGCTGTTATACTGGATAGTGATGGCGGCAACTTCTTGAATAAGATATTTTTTTTCAAAGGAAGAGTTTATAAATACGCTCATATCCAACTCTATAACTTTATGTCGTAGATTATTGCTGTTCATGTATTTGTAGTCAATGTATTTTGCTGGGAAAGCTTATTACAGTGCGCATGCAACAGGTTATTTTCCCCCATTGCCATAGCAACAGCAATTTGGTCTTGGATATTTACCTACAAAAGCATTGTATGTCGTGACATATTTCTGTTTTTTTTTAAATAATATTAACAACACATTTACAAAAATTTACTTAATTCAGCATTTCTCAATTGTTAGTCGGCCGAGGTCCACTAGGTGGCCTCATGATGCCTTAAAATGATTTAAAATTAGGGGGGGGGGGGGGGAAATAAACGAAAATCTGAGAAATCAATATATTTGTTATTTCAGTTTATTTTTTCAATATGTTCCTTGCCTTTTTTACTTTCAGGAACTTGGAGTCACATTTATAAAGAAGTGCATTATTTGAATATAATGATTGTTAATACATAATGTTATTAAACTTGGCCCAGTTTTTGTACATTGCATGTGTGTATCCATTTATTTATTTCTTAGAAAATAATTCATAGAAATTATTTCATTTTAGTGAGTATCATAAAGCAGTTTAAATAATTTCCATTTGTATATTCTTACATTTTTGGACAACCTAGATATTTAAGCTAGTCTACTTTTAAAAGTGTGATTTCTAAACTTATGGGAAATTAATGAAATCTTATAACATGAAGAATATTTTTAGATTAAAAATAAGTTTGGGTTGTCAAGCTCAGGCAAAACAATTTTGAGTAAAGAAATGTTTTTTAGAAAGATGTCGTCCTTATCCATGAGCCTTGTGAATATTGTTGTGAGCAATGGGAGTTTATGAACTGCCTTAATGTACTAAAATATGTGTTTTTGTCATCTTAATTTTAGAATTGCGAGAGGAGAGTAAGAAGCACCGGCAACGAGACTCCAAACGTCCAGACTTGCAGAGGTACAAACCTGGTGCTACCCATCCACACAGACGTAAGGACCACGCAGGAGCCGACTCAGACCCCATGCAGCCACCAGACAATTGTGTTTTTGGTAATGAAACCAAAATACCTGACGGCTCACCTGCCAGTCCTGAATGCTCTCATGTAAGCTCTGGAGAGTTTCCAAATGATCACAGCCAGGCTGAAACAAATCATAACACTAAAGGACGTGTAGGCAATAACCTTCAACTTGATGGAAATCCTTTTAAAAGCATTGAAGGGGCTGGTTCACCCAGATCACCGAAGCAGTCACGCAAGATGCGTAAACCTGACCGTGAGATATATCAGCCAGGGGGCCGAAGGTCTCAAGTACATAAAGAGACTGGGGGGAACAAAGAATTAGAGGGGGATCGAAGAAGAGAGGAGGAGGAAGAAGTGAGTGGGAAGTCTTCTGAAACAACTGTCAAGTGTGAGAAAGAGGAAAAGCGTAGAAACAGGCGAGGGAAAGATGCCAGGAAAAAGCAAGACTCGAAGGTAACTGCAGACTCCCCTTCTGGGAAAAAAAATGAGAATAATGTCGAGAGTATCACGGGTAAAATCAGCCATCTCCATTTAGGGTCGGAAGAAAGCAAAGATGAAGCTGGGCAGGATGGTACAAAACGAAGAAAACCTAGTGGGGAAGGGCGAAGAAGCCAAGCAGGTGGAGGGAATGAAGTGACTGTAGAAGACAAAAAAAAGGAGAGAGGTAATGGAAAATCCAGAGCAGGAAGGGAAAAAGGTAGCAACCAGGGCTTTGCTAAGAAAGAAGAAGTGGAAGGAGGAGGAAAAGGCTCAGAAGCAGATCAGCCTGAAGGAAAAAAGCAGAGAAATGTTGGTGGAAAAGAGGTGAGCCGTGACCAGAACATGAACCATGAAAAACAACAAGGGAACAGGCCAAAAGAGAAAGGGAGACCATCTGAGAGAACGGATTCAAATCGGGTCAACTCAGCCTCCAAGCGCTACTCTCAGTCAGACATCCGGCGTCCTCGAAACCGTACCTACAGCACGAGTTCGGCCAGTAGCGGGACCAGTATGGATGGTCTAGCTGAAGCTGAGAGACTTCGAGGGGGGAGCCAGCAGTTGGTGGCACGGCCGGGAGAGAGGACTGCTGGACAGAAGGAGTTTGTCCGAGGGAGCCAGGGCCGTCCGAGGAGACGGACGGCACGGACATTGTCCTCCACAGATTCTCTGGAGGAAAACGAGGTGTGGGAGAGAGAAGGTAGAAGAGGCAGAGTTGCTGACGAAGCCAAGAGCACACACAAAGGTCCTGAAGGGGGTGGAAGAGGACAAAGAGCGCCTGCATCTAGCGGTCGAGGAGGAATTTTGAGAGTTTCTTTAGACAAGCATTCAAGCGAGGAGCAAGCGAGCAGAAAAAACCCTAGAGGTCGTGGGAGGGGCATCCTGGTGCTTCCTGCCCACACTGATCTAACTTTGACCCCTGAGCCAGGGCCTCAGCTTGGAGCAATGAGAGGAGGAATGGGTCTTGGCCGAGGAAGAGGCGGCCGTGGAGGAGGGACAAGACGCCTTTGGGACCCAAATAACCCGGATAAGAAACCAGCACTTGTGTCAAGCCAACAATCCCAGCATGCATCTCTCCAACAGGCTTTGTACTTGCAGCAGGGTGGATGTGGTCCTCTGCACTTTCTGGACACAGATGACGAGGCCACAGGAAGTCCTCCAGTCCGGCAGGGAGAGTTTTTTCAAAACCAGCAAGCCACTGCCATGGCTTACTACAAATTTCAGAATTCCGACAATCCTTACTGCTATCCACTATCAGCCAATTCCCCAAACACCCCGCCACGCTATCCTTACCCATATCACATTCCCTACCAAATTCCTGGATCCAATGGGATGTATCCTGCCTCCATGCCACCATTTTATGGACCCTACGGGCAAGGTGGAGCAAGTTATCCATCTCCAGCTGGATCTGGCCTGACTCCAGAAGAGGCAGAGGTGCAGACCAGAGGAGAGCTGGGAAAAATGCTTCGGCTGGCTGACAGTCAGGAACTCCAACTCAGTAATCTGCTGTCCCGGGAACGATTGAGCCAGGAGGGATTGGAGAGAATGGCCCAGCTCAGGTGTGTATTCAATGTTGAAAGTTTTGAATTTATTAGAGTTTTACAGTTCGTTATAATGAACTTTGTTGAACCTTTTCTCTACCTTCTGTTGTTTACGCAGAGCTGAACTCCTGACTTTGTATGAGCGGGTGATTTTGACAGACATAGAGTTCTCTGACTCTCAAAACCTGGATCAGGCTCTGTGGAAGAATGTGTTTTACCAGGTGATAGAGAGGTTTAGGCAGCTACTAAAGGACCAGGCATCAGACACAGCCCCACAGATAAAAACCATGCTCATGACCTTACTGGAAGAGGTAGATATGCAGTTATTTATATATTTTTTATGAAAGTTTTTGTCATTGTGAGTGAGGATACAATCAATTAGTAAAAGGCAATAAATTATATTATTTAGAAATTTTCTGTTCTTCAAATAAATTCAGAAGAAATGTCACAGTTTCGAATAATGGCTCCTGAAAATTCAGCTTTCCATCACTGGTATAACTTAAATGTTAAAATATATTTTTTTACAAAATATTTTGTACAAAGTATAAACAAACAGTTGCTTGTTGATGATGAATATTATAATAATATTTTACAATATTACTTTAATCAAATAAATGCAGCTGGAACACAGATTCATTTAAAAACATTTTAATTTGAATACATTTAAACATTTGAATAAGTTAGGTTTAGATGCTGTAAGCGACTTACAAAAACTGCTTTGGCTTTAAATACAAAATTGATTTAATATTCACTGGTCTTTATGGAAGAATAAAATAGTAAAAACCTTTCAATCATTCTGCGATATAATACATTTTTTGTTCTAGGGGGCAGTATTCTTTGATTCGCTGCTACAGAAGTTGCAGACTGTTTTTCAGTTCAAGCTGGAGGACTATATGGACTGTATGGCTATTAGAGCAAGACCTCTACGCAAGACGGTACGCTCCTTGGGTTTTTTAATACTCTCATGTGATGAAATACTTATAATACAACTTGTAATTGTAGTGGTTTTCTTGTTTTTAAGATTTAGTTGTAACAGGCCCTTTATAGTTAGTTCTACTATTATTGAGCACATTCAACAAGTGTGAACCTATTTACGTTTTTGCAGGTGAAGTATGCTCTGATCAGTGCCCAGCGCTGCATGATCTGTCAGGGGGATATCGCACGATACCGTGAACAGGCTAGTGACTCTGCTAACTACGGAAAGGCACGCAGGTAATTCTGTCATTAACACTGAAACAGAAAAGGTGTATTTTATAGTATAGTACGCTACTTCAGTATGCATACTTGTGCTTCTGTTTATATCATAGTGTATATAATGAATTAGCACAGGATGAATATTTTAATTTCATCAATTCACTGATGGTAAAGACATCTTTTTTTTTTTTTTTTGGTGCAGTTGGTATCTCAAAGCTCAGCAGATTGCTCCAAAAAATGGAAGACCTTACAATCAGCTGGCCCTGTTAGCAGTGTATACGGTGAGAATTCAGCATAACACAATTTTTATTAGATTAAGAGTTCGAATATTAACATTTTAATTAAAAATGTTAAGACTTGTTCATTGCACTGACATTCAAAATATATATTTGTATTATTATGAGGTTGAGGTTTGTAATGAGAGGCTTGTTTGATGTATGACTACTAAAATTAAATTTACATGAGTTCTTTCTCCTCTAATCTCTCATTCAGAAGCGAAAGCTGGATGCTGTATACTATTACATGCGCAGTCTAGCTGCCAGTAACCCAATCCTCACAGCCAAGGAGAGTCTGATGAGTCTGTTCGAGGAAGCCAAGCGCAAAGTATGCACTTTAATGATGCTTCAGTGCAGAATAATACAACTTCCATTGGATTCAATTTAAATAGTAATGGAAATATTAAACAATTTTGGGTGTGCATCTGAAAAATGTTTTATTTATTCTTCTCTCCTCACCAAGGCTGACCAGATTGAACGTAGACTGAAGCAGGAAGCAGATGGAGGTACCCATGGTCCCCGAGGACATGTAGGTGGGCGACGTGGTGAGGACGCCACCCGTATGGAGATCTGGATACGTCCCACCGGGCATCCGGGCACTTCTCGTCCGACAGGCAGTGAATCGGGGAAAGACTCTGAGCAGGACGGAGAGCTGGGAACTCTGAGTCCCAGTGATGTGAGTACTTTTGAAAATATGTGAGATTTGTTTCAGAGAAATGACAAAATCAAACTTCATACGTATGCTTACAAACAGATAAATTTTTAAAATATTTGTTTAAAACAACATCCATTAAGAAACATCTAGCATCCTGTTGCACTTAAGGCAATATTACTCTGAACCAAACAAATGTTTTTACAAATGTTCACAAAAAGCAGGCACACGTATGACACACATACAAACACCCGCACACATTAAGCCAAAGAGGTCATGTTGAGTTGTTTATGAGTCGCTGACTATGAGTCACCCATCAGTGGCAGAAAAGGGAGTCACCTTGCCGTGATGCACCCGTCATTTTGGTAACCTTGGATATTTGCCCACGTCAGCAACAAATGCACACTTGCACTTGAAGAAAGTTGACCTCTTCCACCCCACTATTCATCTTTTGTGAGGGTTAGCAGGTTGTTTTAAGCCCGCTGCTTCAGGCAGTACACTGATTCAATTAAATGAGAGAGCTTTTGGTTTATCTTCCAAACAAGGTACTCATCCTGTGGCGAGAATTTTCTGATTGTTCTGTTTTTGTGTTGAGACTTGGTGACTGTGCACAACTATATGGGGCTATTGGTTTGGGGGGGAAACATGAGCTATTTTTTTACTTTGAATAACAATTGCTTTAATTACAATAATTGTAGCTGAAGAGTTAAATTGCTCTTTTCTTTTCATGTTCTTTCCAGCTCAACAAAAGGTTTATTCTGAGTTTCCTGCATGCTCATGGAAAGCTCTTCACTAAAGTAGGGTAAGTCTTAATGTCAACCAATGTGTTATAAACCTCTGTTTTTACTGTGGTGCTTTGCTTTTAATTGGACCTTTGACATTGAAAGTTAGGTACCACTTACTGCTTAAATTTAAATGAATCATTTGGTACAGTGGACATGCTTGTTTTTACTTATATAAAAAAATACCTTCAGGTAATTACATCTGTAATTTGTGTAATTAGGTGTACATTTCTAATCACACTGTTGATTGCATTACTAACCATTCCTAACACCTTTACCCAGCTTTAAACCCACCCATACCACCAAACCTGTCCCTAAACTAAGTATGCTGTACTTATTTCATTGATGCAAGTACATATTAGCAACAGCTTCTGAAGGGAATGCTTTTGGATCAGCACTAAAACATGTTTTTATTGGATTATAATCTTAAATTATATTTGGCAGGTGTGTTGTAAATGTAAATGTTTTTACCAAATCATATTTTTTTTTGATTGAAGTTTTATTGTTACTATGATTATTTAGAATTGTACTCTGAGCTGCCATCTAAATAGCCTTTTCTGGTGAAATGGCATTAAATAAATAACCAAACAAATAAAATAAAACACGACAGCTGATAATCACAGCAGAAAGTAATTTTGATTTGTGATTGGTCCTCAGGATGGAGAGTTTTCCTGCTGTAGCCAGTCGAGTGTTGCAGGAGTTCCGGGCCCTCCTCCAGCACAGCCCCTCCCCCCTCGGCAGCACCCGCATGCTGCAGATCATCACTATTAACATGTTTACCATCCATTACGCACAGATCAGAGGTAAAGGATCGACATTATCGGTGGCTGTAGATCCTGTCTGGTCTATTGAAAAGAATCTCTCTTGGTTCTCACTTTGCTGTGCCTCTCACTCTTTCTTTCTTTCCCCAGCTGAAGGGCAGGGTGAAACTCGGTCTGTGTTAGAGGAGCAGACCATATCTCTCGGTTTAGCTATGTTTGGTCTGCTTGTGCAACGTTGCACTGAACTCCTAAAAGAAACACCTGCTGGTGAGTCAACAATAGCTGTTCCATTAAGTGTGCTGCCTACATAACCTGGATAAAGTCACTCGCAGTATTTGTCACTCCTGTGCAGCTTTGTGTAATTGTTTGCTTTGCTTTTGTATCTTCCAGAGCCTATCCCAGCAGAGGAGCTGGGGGAGTTTGATGAAATGGATGATGAGGAGGGGATGGTGCGAGTGTCTGTCTTCCCTCACGACCTCAGAGAGCTGCTTCCCAGCATGAAGGTCTGGTCCGATTGGATGCTCGGCCACCCAGACAAGTGGAACCCTCCTCCCTGCAGTGTTCAGTGAGTCCTGCTTACATTAGTATCTCAGGGTCATGTTGATTTGAATCTGAGCTGTAGCAATCTGGTGCTCTGTGTGTTTTAGGGGATGTCCAGATGTGTGGCAGTGTCTTGCAGATCTATGCAACTCTTTGGCTCGTGTGTATCATGGGGAGGTTCTGCTGTATAAAGCTGATGTAGATGGAGAAGGAGATGAGGAACTCAGAGTCCTACAGCTGGAGGAGGACAAAATGCTCTCTGGCTTTGTCCCGCTGCTCGCTGCCCCACAGGAAGCTTGCTATACAGACCAAGGAACTGATGCGGTCAGTAATTTACTCTCCTATGCATTGTATTGACAACGTTAGGGCTGTGTAAGACATCCATTATCGCCTGCTAGGTAGAGAATTTATAAAAACATTAGGACTGTCAATAGATTACAGTAATTTGTAATTTCATTTTACCCTTTTTTGTTTGATGTTGGTTATTTTTTTCATTCAAATTTTCCTAAATGTTTTATATTCTATTTAAAATTCTGCCTATATTTAGTTAAAAAATTAATTAGCAATTTATTTAGTTTACATTCCAGTTACTATAATACCTTTTTTCATTTTGCAAGAATTGTCTGATAATCAAATATATACATATACATGTTTTATCTTGAAATGAATATATAGCCATTGTTGGTGGCATGGTGTTAAGTCATAAATAAATAATAATTAGGCTAAATTAAGTCTAATTAATTAGCAATATATAATAAACGTTTTCTCTAACAAGTCAACTCGGTTGCTGTAGTTATCTTAAATCTGAATGGTTGTTTTTATTTGTAGGCTATAGCAGCGGACTGTAAGAGAGTGACTGTTCTGAAGTACTTCCTGGAAGCTCTGTGTGGACAGGAAGAGCCGCTGCTGGCTTTTAAGGGAGGAAAGTACATTTCCATGGCAACACCTCTAGCATCCAACGTAAACACAGAGAACAAGGCACAAGCGCAAGAACAGGTACAGCGAACCTCTCATTACCGGGATGTATTTAAGAGAATTTCATCTATTTTGCTTAGCTTTTCCTCGAATCTTTTACTATATGTTTTTCCAGTAACTCAACGACAAAGTGTGTGATTGACAGAGAACTGCTAATTCCTGTTTTCTCAGGAGGATGACGTCATTGTGGAGGAATCGTCTCTCTCGGCATCAGAAGGAGAGATTGATGGAGAGATGGAAGGAGACAGAAGTGAGGATGATATCAGAGAGCTGAGGGCACGGCGCACCGCTCTGACGCACAAGCTGGCACAGCAGCAGAAACGACGGGACAAGATACAGGTATCTCCAGATGCCATCTTTTTACGCTAATGATTCCTTGCCCCAGAATATTTCAAGCTTACGATAAAGAGCTGAGCAAGTGTCCGTTACTGTCCTCCAGGCTGTTCTGCAGATGGGTGGGCAGCTGGAGATTGAGATCAGGCCTTTCTATCTGGTCCCGGACACAAACGGCTTCATAGATCATCTGGACGGCCTCAGGAAGCTTCTGGCCTGTGGGACATACATCCTGGTTGTGCCTCTTATTGGTGAGGCCCTCTTTGATCATTAAAATACACACAAATGCTTCACTCTTTCTTTATGTTTAATGCTTCTGTCTCTTTGACAGTGATCACAGAGTTGGACGGCCTGGCTAAAGGACAGGACAGTCGTGAGGGGGTCGGTAATGGTGCCCATGCCCGACAGGTGCAGGAGAGAGCCAGAGCAGCAGTAATGTTTCTGGAGAAAGCGTTTGAGTCTAGAGATCCCTGCATCAGAGCGCTCACCAGCAGAGGAAACACACTGGAGTCCATCGCCTTCCGCAGTGAGGACACTTCTGGACAAAAGGTGTGTGTTCATTGATACAGTTAAAACTTTCTTTTTTTTTCTTTTTTTTTTACAGACAATTCATTATTTTTACTAGATCTCTCAGCCATTAAAATTCTTGTAGACAATTAGTTAAAAATGTGTTTCTTCACATAATTTCTTCAGGGTCCCCGCGGATCCTTGAAAAATATTTTTAAAAAATCTTAAATTGTTTTTACGTTTTTTAAGGCCTTGAAAAGTATTGAAAAGTCTGGAATTGTAAAAGGTGTCATTAAATT
>JAUCNO010000002.1:8840512-8863302 GCA_032353835.1 Enteromius viviparus | reverse complement strand
CTTTGCCTGCCTGACCCTGAGTTTTATTAAACACTGTTGCACATGAACCCGCACGCTTCACGTCCTCGTTCATAACAGTTATGCTGCTTTTATACACTCTTAATACACTCTTTAAAGCGCTCTGTAAATAATCTAATAAATAATCAATATTAGATTTATTGCATTTTTATAGAAGCTTTAACTTTTTCTGCTCAAAAATTGATCTTAAAATATGGAGAGAAAAAAAACAGAAAAAAGTTTTCAGTAAAAAAAAAATCTCAAAATTCTAGTGAAAAATAAATAAATAAATCATCTGACAGTGATAACATGGCAAAAAAGTTAATTTTGGATCCTGGCTGTGTCTCAAGTCAATAAAAAACAGATTTAGTTGCTTAAAAAAAATTAAGATAAATAAATAAAAAATCAAAAAGAAAAAAAAAACCTTCCCTCAAGATTTAAGTCATATAAAAAGCAAAAAATACACACAAAAAATATTATTATTATTATTATTATATTTCTGCTTATAATGTTAGGATTATTATTATTATTATTATTATGCATCACATATAATTAAAATATATCTAAATGTAAAAAAATATATATATTACAACAGAAAATTGTTATATTAGAATATATATCTACATTTATTATTTTTCAGTCACTGTGGCTTCCTTGAAATACTTTTTTGTCTAAATCTATGCATCCACTAGAGTTTGAACTGCATGAAATGCTTTAAGATAAATCTTCCCCTGCTCCACTTCTCCGTCTCTCTCTGTTCTCCCTCTTTCACTTGAGCTTCACCTCTCTCTCCACTAGTTTCTGTCTTCGGTTTGTCTCTTCCTGCAGTCTCCTCTCCAATTCCTCCCTCCTTCTCCTCTCATCTTCAACAGCCTGTCTGCGCAACTCCATCTCCCGCTCCTGCAGAGAAGAAAGAGAACTTCTGTTTTCAAGCATCTTTAAACTGCTATCTTTAAGCATGCGGATTAAGAGAACGTACCCTATGCTCCAGCAGCCTGTTCTTCTCAGCTTGAGCTTCTCTTAGCATGCGCTCCATCTCTTCGATCTTCGCTGTGCTAGCACTATACAGACCACACACGCACACTTTTATAAGACAGCATGTTTTACGCTGATTATTTTCAGGTCTTATTAAGATTTTAGTAGCAACTTTTATATAAACATTATGTATTGTCCAATAAAATAAGCCCCATCTGGCAATGCATCCCAGAGCATCTTAAACTTCAGCTACTTGGAGCGACCTTGGAATGTAATAAAAATTCCTCAGACGGGATGTGTGTATATTAGAGCTACTTAAAGGCAGACTCTTGTCTATACAGCATCCTTATAAACATTAATAAATACATTTAAGCACACAATAGACTTCCTACACACAATGTTAATGATAAAAATTTAGTTTATAATGCTGCCCTTAAAGTAGGTGTTACTGTTCACTACACTTTAAATTAATTTTCATATCCTACAAAAAAGCTAAGGTTTCCAGTAAATATCTGTAAAAAAGCTCAATGCTTAGATACTAAAAGAAAAACTTGGAATTGTTAAAAGAGACCTGTCCCGATCTTGAACAAAGTCTGGGTCTCACCTTGAGATGTTGTCCGGGGAACAGGCGGAAATGCTGGTCTCCAGGCTTTCTGTACTGTCCACACTCATTGTGTCAAAGTTGTGTCCATTATCCATGTAGTGGAACGGCTCCAGGAAGACATTTGTCTCAGAAACTGTCCTATTTGACATTTCACTCATTCTCTGCCGCTCATCGTTCAAAAACAGCTGACCTGCTGCGAGAACAAACGTATTTCTTTAAAAATCAATACATTGTGTGTAGTGATGCGCGGGTCGTCTCGTAACCCGAGGGTTGGTTTGGGGCGGGTAAAGAAATTGTCACTTTATTTGCGGGGCGGGTCATTTAAAACAAAATTAAATTAAAAATCAATTCCCTATAGCCTATATTAAATATTTCGGAATATCTATTTTCATATTTCATATAAGTTTTTTGATAAGGTTACGTCACGTGACAAGTCACGAAAGTGCCAAGCAGCTACCGCTGCCAGCCACAAGCGCATCAAGCGAGCGCACATTTAGCTCTGCTGGCCAGGTGCTGGAGTCCAGGCGAAATAAATTAAACTGGGGATGTCTTTCTTTTTTTGCACAGCGAACGTAAAAATGCTAAATGAACATTACTGTGAGATAAATGAAAAAACGCTGCTTTGTAAATGTTTAAAATGTGTATCATTATCTTGTTATTAATATGACCTGATTTATCGTTCATGTTTATAATCATATGTTGTTACCAGTTTACAGGGCGATGTTTCCAAGCACTTTCAGGCTTAAATAAAGCCCTTTTTCGTTTGAATTACAATACCTAAAGTATAAATAATTACAAATAATTTCATAAAAGCGGGACCCGCGGGTTGGAGAAATACCCAACCCGTGCATCTCTAATCGTATGAAAATGAATAATGCAGAAATGGCAGCTGTAAAAAAAATCAGCCTTGGCCTCACATAAATAAATTACACTTTCAAATATATTCAAATAGAAAATAGAAATTAAAATCTTTTATCATTTTTCACAATATGTCACCACACTAAAACATTTTTTTAACAAATATGTGCTGCATGTGGATCAAGAAAGACATCTTTTTCCAAAAAAAAAATTATACCTGGATTAGAAATGTTATTTTTCAATAATTTTAATTAAATGTAAGTTAGTGTCAAAAAAATAGTTCCATCAATGCCATATGATTTGATGTATAACTGATGTTAATACCATGATGGAATAACTTTTATTCTATCAATATATTGAGATATTTTTATTATATTTTTTAATTTTTAGTTTTAAGTTAGATTTTTCAAAGTCCCATAGAAACTTTTAACTAATACAAATAAATATACTTAATAGATTTTAGAAATAAGATTATTTATCAAACAGTTGACCAGCAGAACTGTGATTGTCAAAGTATAACAGTAAGTGTGTTACCCTTGAGCAGGCGGCGGGTGTCCAGGTCGCGGGAGGTGACAGACAGAGTGCGGGGGAGTACACTACCACAGCTAGAGCTCTGAGACAGTGGCATATGGGGCTACAGAATTAAGAAAATAGAGCAAAAGATACTGTTTAAACCTCTCTCTTCCACGTAACAAAACAATGAGTGCCAAAATGGAAAATTTAAATAGATATTTTTAAGATGGTATCAAATACTTTTCCTATGTGGCGTATCTGTTGTCTGACCTTGGGAGACAGACTGCGATTAAGTGCTGAGTTTAATGTTCCGGAGCTCTGCCTATCTCTTTTACGAGACATTCCGCTGTCAGTCAGCAGAACTCCGCCCTCTTTACTGCCATTGCTCCGCCTCCTCTCCTCCAGAGAGCGAAAGTGCTGGAACATTCAAAAATTCAGTTAAACTAGCAGTCTTGAACATTTAAAATCCTTGTTTGTCATTAAGATGGTATGTTGTTTTACCTCCTTCATGGACACAGGGTTGAGAGGAAAGGCTTGACCACCTGTCAGCTCAGAGTACTTCCTTTCCAGAGATGTGAGGTTCTCCCGTTCCTGAAAATAAATTATTAGGAGACAATTCAGAAATTAATAAATCTTTCTGTACACATTATGTAAAAACATTTCAGTGTATACAAATGGCCACATATACAATATACAAAAAATATACAATATACAAAAAATACAAATTATTTGGCCATTTTAAGTAAAATGTGTCTGCCCACAATGACATCTCAAGATGAAGTAATATATATAATATATAAAAAAATTGTATGTATTAGTGCTATAAAATAACTATCTGCATTGCAAATTAATAGATTTTGTTTACATAATATATGTTTGTTATATATAACATGTTACATAATATATCTATTATTTACATATAAATACAAACATTTATTTGGAAAAATATTTACATGCACTTACATATATTAATCATATCAATTATTTACTAATTTATTATTATATATTATTTAACAAATAAACCATTTTCTTAAATATATATATATAGAGAGAGAGAGAAAGAGAGAGATTACTGTTACATGCATGTGTGACACTGAGGTGTATGATTTAAAAATTGAACAAAAAGTTGATAAATAATAGATTTTAAATGTGGGCAAAGAGTCCCAGTTTTTCTTGCAGGCACTGTATGTTTATGTGTGTATGTGTTTTTCTTACATAAACACTTATATAAACACATTCTGTGCAAACATACCCTTTGCAGCATATAAATGAGGTTGCTTTTCTCCTTCAAAAAGTTCTCCTTTTCACGCTGTGTCTGCTGGGTAATCTGGGTTGACTGCTTCTTCAGAGTAAGTAGCCTCTCCTTTAATAGATACAGTTTTTATGTGCAGAGGCAAAAAAAATATGATTATAAAAAGCTCTTCGTCCACACATAAACACTCCATGATAAAAGGCCACTACGCACCTTGCGAGTGACAACAGATCTCTGATATTCTGCAGTCTCTCTGAGGAGCTGCTGCGCCTGTGTCTCCTTCTCTTCATCTTGACGGCTCTCTTTTTCCAGCTGCTGAAACTCCAGATCTTCAAAACGCTTTGTTTCCGCTTCCAAAGCTTCAGTGTCCTACCAAAAAAATAGCCAAGAACACTAAGCATGAGGCGATAGATTATATTTTTTTACGCCATGGTGCAACTCCAAGCTAAACTAGACTGAAAAGTCAGCAATAATTCACAAGAAGGTGCTAAACAGAAAAGAGACAAAATGTCAACTTGTCAAGAACCTTTAATATGTTAAAACACAGAGAGCAGAAAGGCCTACCAACAAGAAAAAAAAAGGTATTTCCAGAGCTGTTGCGAAGAGGAAAAAAACATCACAACAGGAAGTGCTTGTGAGAGACAAACAGCAGGATAGTTGGTGGGCGCAGGTACGAGGGAGACCACGGTAACTGACTGACCCTGGATAGCTGATTCTGGAGCTGCTCCTTCAGTGCTTCAGGACAGGAGTCCAGCTGGGTCTTCTGCTCTGAGATCAGCTCAGCTAGCCTCTCTACTTTAACTCTCTCTGCCTCCAACAGGACTTTGTCCTACCGTACGGATGTCACACGTACAGAGCACACAGTGGTGAGATGGGCACAAACAGGACGGACAAAGACATAGAGAAAGAGCAAGTTTGGGTTAGAGCAAGGAAGAGATAAACTGGAAAAAGGGAGGTAGATGTGATGTCAGTGGCTGGCTTTCATTAATAACGAAGTACAAGTTTCTTAAATTCTACTCACCTTAGGCCATTCAAGACGTAGATTAGTTGGTTTTTTATTATCATGGATTATATTATAATAAAGTATGGAAAGAAATATGGCTTTATTTTATATGCTCACCAAGGGATTATCTGAATCTTATTTCTTCATATAATGGGTGTAGATGTTACTTGTGGATTGTTGTTGTGTTTTATTGATGTTTTTATCAGCTGATTGGACTCTCATTCTGACAGCACCCATTCACTGCAGAGGATCCTTTGGTGAGCCAGTGATGTAATGCTTAATTTCTACATCTCATCTACATCATGACATTTTTATTGAATACTCATTTTAGGGAGAGCTATTAAGTGCAAACTTGCTGGTAAATCAACATTTCTGTGAAAATCACATGCAAGATGTATGCATTGTTAGTGAATAAGACCCTGCTGTTTGAATTTTTGAAAATACTAAACTTTGTCCTAAATTTGACGATCAGTTCAAGCTGTACATTGCCACCTGATGTTTACCTGAGTTTGTTTTTTTTGAGCATTTTTCTCCATGTTGGCCATTTTTTCATTGAGCCGCTCCAGCATTTCTTTATCACTCTGTAGCTGAGCCACTTCTGCCTCTTGCTCCCCGTCTAAAAGAGCTCTCTCCACCTCCATCTATTGACAGAATCAAATGTTTAGTGACTTAAGTGTCATTTCACAAATACAACTAAAAAGCATGAACAACATATTTTCAGTAATTGAAAATGTGAGAAAAAAAATAATTAAAGTGGAAAAATGTTTAACAAGTTATTTAAAGTGCATTTGGCAACTACCTGAAATAGTTTAAGTACTAAAATGACTAAAACTCTGAATAAAGTTTTAGGAATTTTGTTGCGTGGGTTTTTTTTTTTTAAAGGAAAACACAAATTGTTTTGAAAAGAGGCTCATTTTCCAAACAGCTAAGTTTTACCATTTTTGAATCAATCACCTCCCCCACCCATCCCCCCCACCCCCATTTTATTTTTCCTAATATCTAAACTCTTTGGTCATGTTTGAGCGCGATGCTAACGGTCTAATCACATTCAATGATCTATATGCTAAGCTACCGTTAAAGTGCTCTGCCAGACACAGAGATCGGCCTGAAAGGATTCAAAAACGGTAAAACTCAACTATTTAATGCTAGGGGAGTGATGAAAATTATTATTATTATTTTTTTAAAATGTCTTGTTCCCTTAGATAAAATAAAAACTGATAATATAAAAATGAAGCAAATTCCAATCACTAATAAATACCATAGTAGCATACAGTTAATACTAAAATTACCTTGCATAATAAAAGTATACACATCTAGAGAGTCCATCTGTAAGAGTAATTAACTGACAGACATGAAGACATTTACATTAATGCATTTCTCAGATGCTTTTAAATCGAAGCGGCGTGTGATTTCTGGGAATCGGGCCCATGAACTTGGCACTGCGAGCGCCACGCACTACTATTTGAGCTTCAAAAATGCTTTCTAAACATGTTCTCTTGCTTTAGAACACATACAGCTTCTGATTTAAAGCGCACACACCTCTCTGATAGACTCGTCCATCTGTGTGTCTAGATCTCTGATCTTCTGTTCAAGTTCCTCAATGTTGTTAAGCACCTGAATCCTCTCCTCTTCAATACGTGTCACTTCCTGTCTCAGCTGCATGTCTTCAGACACCTGCTAAAAACATACAAAAGTCCTGGATGATATTCAGAAGCACAAGGACAATTTTAGCGAACAGTTTTATCTCTCACATAGTCACATCACCTCTCCTTGACTAATTTAATAGTGATAAGCATATAACCACAAATACGTGACAATGCAAAGCAGAAAAGATGGATTAAATGGTCACAAACGCGGTCATTGAGACCTGACATGTGATTAAACTCTAAAATGAATATCCAGCTCCTCATGACAGCTCTTTATGGATAGTAAACTTGGCCGATTCGGAGACCACGAGGTTTCCAGTGACAGCACAGAGGAATGTAGCTGAGCAACAGATGCCAGACTACAGAGCCGCCACTGTCTGATAATGGAGACTAATCTCCATGCATTTAACATCTACCAAAAATATCCAGCAGCGGATGGGCCTATGCATATGTTTAAATGCAAACTGTCATTAACAATAGCAAACTGGGAGTTTATTAAAAAATATGGCATGAGAGTGGAGGATAAGCGTACGGGAAAGGATAGGCAGATCTGCATTCTTTCTGCATACATTAATTCGTTTCTTTCCAACAATTACTGTCATATGCGTCTCGAGCACACACATGCATAGCAAATCCACTGGGAATAGAGTCATTTCCTGTTCCTTTCCTCTTGCAGGAGAAGCAATAACTGCCTTTCTCTCCTGAGCAAGTCTATTAACTCAAACACACCATTATGTCATTATAGATATCCAATGGAAAAACACTTCTTACGCAGAGACCACCACCCCCTCTTAAGCTGGAATTGACACCTTATGTGCTTTAAACACAGAAAGAGACTGTTTTAAAACTCAGTTTTGCTGCAAAGTGTGCAAGGTCAGCGTTTTTGAAAGGGCAAAGTTCAGCGTTTCGTGCTGGTTAGAAAGACATCAAGTTGAGTATAAAGACTCCACAGCATTCCCAAACTGTTTTGCATACTTCAGATCCCCGAGGACTGCATACTTTCCACAGAATCATTAGTTCAATCTGAGGTATTGAGTACACAATTGGAGACTAGACTGAATACATGGTGTATTTATAGTAACAAAAAAAATCACAGTGGCGAGAAATAACTGTAATTTGTAAATGAATAGTAGAGTAAACCTAATAAAAAAATGACTAATTAGAAGCTACTATAGAAATCAAAATGTATATATGTCCTTTTTTTACATTATTGAGAATTAGTACAACAATTATAGTTATATTATATTAAATATATTTTTTGTATTACATAATTTAGTGTACATTACATTTGGTACAACATACTACAAATTATGGAAAATACTTTATACAAATAAGTCAAAAATATCTAAATGATTTGTTTTACAATTAAGTAAGAATTTATTAAGGCGTATAATATGCATAATTATTAAAAATACAAATAAAATAAAAATTTAATGGCCCTACAAAAATGTATTTTTATTACAAATATTAGTACTTGTTTTCCTTATCATTTTGGGATGAAATATGACCTGGACATGCTCAGAGATTGAACAACGAACTGATTTTGACATCATTAAAGGCCTGTTCAGTATGATAACTCTAATGATATAGGTATAGAAAAAAGATCTATCTTAGCTTTAAAAGAACAGCAGAATCTACACTACACAGAAACAATATTGTTGGAATCCATTTTTTCCAACAAATAAATGATAAAATCATTGACAGCCAATCAGAATCTGTCCTGCTTTTAAGACTTTAAGCTGTAGATGACAAAACTTAATATTTGGAATTATGGTTATTATTATCTTTATTGTTAAACTTCTTGGTGTGAATGGACTTTAATGGTACATGCAACATGTTGGAAAATGTTGCACAGTGTCTGACCTTGCTGCGGAGGTGTGGAGAGGGTGAGGGCACTGAGCTCCGGAGGCTGGTTGTGGGTGACTGGGGCCTGGTCTCCCTGTGTCCGCTGAGCCTGCGCTGTCTCTGGATCAGGATCTCTCCACGACCCTTACCCACAAACTCGCTGTCCAGAGACGCTGCTGCAGAGTCTGAGAACACAGATTCATCATCAGACACCTGCAGCTTCTCCAACTCTCGGTTGATCTTCTGCAGATCCGATACTGCTGAGACACCAGAGTCTGTCTCCATCCGTCCCAGTTCAGACCGGCCCAGCTCAGAGCACAGGCACAGGATAGTCTCGAGACGCTGGCGTTCCTAGAGCGGAACGAAAAAGGATAATCATTGACAACATCCTGCTTTTAGATAAAAAAAAAAAAGTTAATCTTTTAAATATTAGATTTAACATAAAACATATTGTTTAGATTTGCATCGTAGCCGTCTCTTTAGCAGTGCGTTGTGGGATTTGGCCCTGTGGAAATGAACTAATTTAGTTGCACACAAACAAACACACACTGCACACACCCCTGCGGTCAGATCAGATGGTTTGACTACAGATGCACTGCTTTAGCTCGGTTATCATGTGACTTTCTAGAGGGAACATTAAGATTTTATAGAGGTTTTAAATTAAAGCAAAAACTAATTTAAAGTGTGTTTTCCAGCTGGTTCATACACATGTAAGGTCTCGGTTTAGCTGTGAATGAAAGTTCGTTAAGTCTGTAGCGCATGAAGGAGTGTGAACAATCCAGTGAACCGCACATATAATGCTACTGATCAAAGTCTCTTAGACACTTTCATGTCTCACCACTGTCACAGAGGAAGCCAAATAAAACACACAGATCTGAATTCAAGCCAAATAATGTCAAAAATATATTTTAGAATGCTAACAAAATTTACTTAATTTTTCTATTATTACTGTAGGTATAAATGTATGCTATATGTGATTGAAGACACAAGTGATATATGATATAAATTTAATATAAACACTTAAATTTTACAATAATTTTATATAGAAATTGTATATTTGATCAAACAGTACAAAAACAGCAATATATATAACTAAAAAAATGCAATTATTAAAGCAATTTAAGGCTGCAGCAAAACACAAAAACATTAAGGGGTTTGAATACTTCCGCAAAGGTACTGTATGTATGACTGCTGTCAAACAATTCATCATGATTAAATGCATCCATTTTATTTACATAATATATGTGTGTGCATTGTGTGTATTGATTATATACTATACGTGTATAGGCTATATATCAATACAGACATATACATGTATACATTTAAGGAAAAAAATTACATTTATATATTAAATATATTTATATATGATAGAAATATGAATATAATATACATGTAAATGTATGTAAATATTTTCAAATGTTTTTTTTTTTTGGTTGACTCACTACAGTAAGCGTTTCTTTGAGTTACTGAAGGTCCTCCTCTTACCAGTCTTTCCACTTCCTGTTCTCGTAGTCTCTCATCTCTTTGTCTCTGATGATAATCTCTGAGTTCTTCTTTTCCACTGAGAGAACTGATACTGCCCCTCCTTGGCCCCATGCCTCCTTTCCCAAATGACAGCCGCCTTTCTCCTACACCTAAATCCAAACACGGGGCAGAGCCAACAGAACAGAGGCTGGCCCGGCGCGAGCTGTTGGTCATATTGGCTGTCACGGTCACATCTGGAGGCTTCTCCAAGGACGGAAGGCTGCGGCGGGGTTTGGCGGTACGTCGGGGTGGCAAAGAAAGCACTGGGGCGTCTCCTCGATACAACCTGGGCAGAGAGCGGCTATGTCCTCCCAGGCCATTCAGAGAGCCAGTAGAGTATTTCCTTTGACGGAGCGATGGGTCAACGGTGGACTCCCCATCTCTTACTAGCAGCCTACGCCCCAAGCGAGGACTGGAAGGCATGCTGGCCGCTCCGCTTGGACCTCGGCGAGATGAAGGGAGAACATCGGTCACGTACGAGGAAGAAGAGCCATTCCACATAGAAAGGAGTGAGTTGGCAGTGTTGGGATGCCGCCCTTCTGAAGGGAGGCAAAGCAACAGGTTGTCCTGCGATTGGTGTCGGGCGCGGGTTTGGGTTGGGACTGGGCTTATGGGGCGCTCTGAGTGATGGGGCGATGGTGGCATGCTCAAGCTGTTGGAGGTTGTGTAAGAAGAAGGGACTCGTATGGAAAGGGGTGGTCGGTCCTGTAGATAGGATGATGCCGATTGGGGACTGGAAGGTGGGGACAAAGTGAGGTAACCGCGGTCTGCAGTAGCCTTTAAGCTGGCCTCCAGAGCGGACTTCCTGCGCTGCAAGCTCTCCATCAACTCCTGAAGCTCCGCCTTGGAGCGTGTGCCACGAACGCTGGATCCAACCAATGTAGCGCCATTTGAATGAAACTTTGTTGTATCTGGGAAAAAAATAAATAAATAAAAGTTCATTTCAAATATAGCACAAAAGTAGGGTCAAACTAAATTTGAGCCATGCCAGATTGTTGTGTTTGTTAATTGGTCGTTCCTTGACCAATTAAAGAGCTGGTTGTGAACAAATAATTAAACAGTTTTGGAGTAAAAAAAAAAACATGGAATCTCAGAATATGGAAATTTTTTTATTCCTCGTGATATGATTTGTTTAAGGTTTAATACACAAGGTCTTTAGTGAAAAAACTCATCTGATATCTAATAGTGGAAAGGCAACGCATGAATGGAAGTTTCTTCTAAGCCAAATTAAACATATGGAGGCGTGCAAGTTTTAATTGAGAACAAAAGTTCTTCAGGGAAATGACACAGCAGTTATGCATTTACCCCTAACTATTTAAGAGCTGAAACATAACAGTTTAACCCTTGATTGCATTCTTCTTGTACTAATGCAAAAGTTCAAAGGTTGTCAGACACATGCGCAAACAGAACTAAAAAGAAATCTGACGTGTGCACTGGATAATTCTTTGGTTTAGTTCAAAGGTCACATGTGCTCAGCTGACTACACAACTAAAAAGGCGTTCTGTCACAAATCTCAGCCCACACAAATATGGATGCTTTGGGTTTTAGAGGGAAAAGCATCTTCTAAAATTGGAAGAACCAAAGCCAGAATGGGTTTGTATTTACTGGCACTAGAGCAGAGGAAAGGGACCGAGTCAGAACTTCTCTGCAACCAGAGTGTGATTTGTGGGAGCAGTGGTGGTCTCCGTCAGGGAACACACACACACATACGTGTGGACCACCTGTACTCCATAATGTTTATCTACGTTTTGGGTTGTAAATCACTTTAGCTAAGTAGTTGACCTGGAGTCATATGGATGGGATTTTAAGTTGTCATTTATTTATAAGGTAACATGGTCATTTGTACAGCTGTGGCTGCATGGTGGTAAGATGACTGTTTGTATTAACTCAAGGTCTCGCAGCCAACACAAAGCCCACAGAGAAAGGGAGAGAGAGAGAAAAGAAATGGGGAAAAGAAGAGATGGTACTTTCTATGAATAATTTCCATTTAAAATACAAGCAGCACAAATCTCATGCTTTTGTTGTGGGAGTATAAACTACTATGTAACATAAAATTAAGCTAGCTAGCGTATGATTTTGCTAGTTTTAAACAAATGAAATGCCTGCATTCCTCCTTAAATTATGGTCCTGACTTGTCCCACCTCTAAAATCTTGACCTTCTTGACTGTATCTAAATTTTAACTCATACACTTTGAAAATCTTGATCTATTTTCATTGTGCATTCTTATTAATCTCAATCAAACTGCATTTGGTTCATTTTGATTAGGTAAAAAATTACAGGATAATACAGCAAAACTAACATGATAATAAACACACACATACATACATACATACATATACAGTATATATACATATACACACATATATATATATATACGTATATATATATATATATATATATATATATATATATATCAGTGCCCTCCACTAATATTGGCTCCTTTGGTAATTCTGAGCAGAGGTAGCTGTCAAAATAAATCTGCATTGTTAGATCTTACATTAAAAAAAATAAAATAAATAAATAAAAATCACACAATTCTAACCTATTATTGAAGTAAAACAATTGAAAATGGGGAGAAAAACTCATGATGACATAAATGTTTTTCTCCAGTACATGTTAGCCACAATTATTGGTACCTAATTATTGCTACGTACTTTTCCTAAGATAGCATCCATGATGCCATGTGTCTAAACAAGATGTCCAGGACCTCCAGCAGAAATATAGGCCCACAACATCAAAAATACAGCAGTATACATTGTACAAATTGAGTACTTTTTATCCCTGTGTTCAACAAACCCATCGTAAGATCATAGAAGCCAGTCCCATTTGTAGTTTCAGTCCTGTCTGACAACTGAACATGCTGCAGATTGCTTTCGGATGAGTGAGGAGAATTTTTCTTAAACTTTCCTGAACAACATGTGTTGATGTAGGGGCTGTTTTCACTGCTCTAGCTCTTTTCTTAAAGCCACTTCAGTAATTGATGAAGCTCAATTATCTTTTGCTGCACATCATAAACATTTTATTAGTTTTTTCTCATTGTGTTGATGATTAAGGGAATTTGGGCTTTGTTTTCCCTTCTATATATTTCTGTAAAGCACAAACCATGGCTGGATAATTTCATGTCCATAATCTCCCTGAAGTGCTAAAATTGTGAATATGAATGGTAATATACTTCAGAGATATTTTAATCATGAAAAATTCTAGGGGTGCCAATAAGTGTGGCAAGTACTGAAGAAAAACATTTATTTCACAAGAATTTCTTCCTATTTTCAATTGTTTTACTTCAATAATTGTGTGAATTATTTGTATGAAAGGTCAAAAGGATGAAAAATGCAGATTTATTTTCACAGCCACCTTTGCTCAGATTTACCAAGGGTGCCAATAGTAGTGGAGGGCACTGTATATATAATAGTCAACATTTGAAGTGGATCAAAATCTTTAATCAAAGTTGTCATAAAACCATTTATATTTATATTGTAAACTGTACTAATATACTTTAATCTGTACATAGACACATCCCAAACCTCATGCAAAATTAACAGAAATTAATAGATCTCATATAATATTTAGTTTGGTCTTTGAAGTTAGTAATCAACATTCTCAGAAGTTTAAGCACCTCCTTTCTCTTACATTTTGTTTAAAAATACCTAACTTTTAAAAGCTTTAGGCCCCACTTTGTACCCTATTCATGGAAAATTGCAGGTAATGTTTAAAAAAAGTGGCAGGAAAGAAGAAAACACCACTGATTGAGACTGATGAGTATATTTACATATTTAACAAACAAGCAAACAAACACAAAATAGCACAGAAGAGCAGAACAGATGGCACAGAATTGCACTCTTCCTGTGTATAAAACAGTCAGCAGCATGATAATGGAGGGAACCGATTAGGCTGCAAGCAAGTCACTCCGTTTATGAAAATACAGCAGAATGAATCCACAAACGAGCGCTGAACGAAGGGGAAGGTGAAAGTAGATGTCACTCACCCGTACTGAGGGACAGTGTGGGTCCTGCAGTCTTTTCTGGCAGCATGTTCTTCATGTGATTAGCCTCCTCTGGGTGGTTGAAATGGAAAAAAGATTTGCCCAGGCAAAGAGTGCACCCTGAGGAGAACCACATAGTCATATTATAACATAGAAACATTGTGCTCAAGTCCAAGGCACTGGTTAGGAAATGAAGCAGTAATAAATCATTACCTAAGACATGCAAGCCCACAAGTATGACACACATTCACTAGTAGTATTAAAGTTATGATCGAATAAAGTTACGTAAAATGACAAAGAGCTCTGGTATTTTGAAGATAAAACCCTTTTTCCTGTACACGTCTTGAAATGAATTCAACTCAACTCAATAAGACAGAAAGAGAACGCCAGCCTCTTGATTGAGTGAAAAAACAGATCCAGAAAGAGCTGACAGAGTTCAGATACAGTTTGAAGTTTCTTCTGAAGCAAAGTCCACCGAGTCTTTCAGAGGACTTAAATCCACAAGACTGATTTTCCCCTTAAGTCTGGGGCACATCCTCTCTCTCCCTTTCTGTTTCTTTTCTTTTCCCCCCTCTCTCTTCTGTTTTTTACAACTGATTTTACTTCCAGAAGTGATCTTAAAGGAACAGTTTCAATCTGGCCATCCAGGTTTGCCTCTTCATAAGAACAAATTTTGTAGAAATGTAGCATTACATCATTTGCTCATCAACAGATCCACTGTAGTGAATGGGTGCCGTCAGAATGGGAGTTAAAATGACTAAAATTTCATAACAATCCACAAGTAATTCACTCAAATCCATCAAACATCATCTTTTGAAGTGAATAACTGAATGTTTGTAAGAAACAAATGCATCATTAAGGTGTTACTTCCTCCCTAAAATGCGGGTCATATTGCTTTCTACAGTCTTGTATAAATCAACAGAGAAGTATGCAAAGATCAAGCAAGTGAAAAGAGTCCAAAACAGTTCTACACAAATATATCTGTGGATTTTGATGTGAGAGGATAACAGTGGATGATCTTTTTTACTGGAGGAAGCATTATTATGGATTTTGGGAACATATTTTGGCCAGAACCAATTATTTAAACCTTAATAACAGATACAAACACAGAGCTTTTTGCATCACAAGTGGTTAATTCATGGACTGGAGTGCTGTGGATTACTTGTTGATTGTTGTTTGGACTTTCATGTCGATGGCACCCATTCACTGCAATGAATCCTTTTGTGTAAAGTAGCGGAATGCTTAATTTCTACATCTTGGACGGCCTGAAGGTGAGTAAAGTATAAACATTTTTTTGGTGAACTATTCTTTTAGTCTGACAAAACCTCAACGTGATTGTTAGAAACCGAAAAAAATTTTATAAAGTGGTAAACTGCAAATAAGTTGTAGGGTTTGTTTCATTTAATTATGAGTAGCTGTGTATATAACCAGAAGAAGTATGTGAAAGGCAAGGAAAAAAATAAAACATAGATAGTTAGTTTGGAAGGCTTCTAGGAAATATCTAAAGCACTCCTCCCCCAAACAAATGCTCTCTTTTTCTCAGTACACCAAATGTATAATACTCTATTTGCAAGACATGCTGTAAGCACACAGGCTTTTCCTGAAACTCACTAAACACTCAAAGTCCCATCAGACTCTCCTGAGCAGCTCACTCCTGCAGTCTGCGGCTGCCCATGAGGAGTCTGCGCAGGAAGTGGGGGATCGTTTTACGCTGTCGGCAACACAATCCTTCACCGTGAGTTCACCATCGCCCGCCACCTGAGAAAGCTTTGGCTTTCCTCTAAACCAACAAAGACCGAGTCGATTGTCCTACCCAGACAGAAGCAAGAGCACTGGGAATTTCCATCTTGCTCCATTTGTTAACAATTGTGTGAACAGTAAATGTGCATGGCAGTGGTTTTCAACCGTTGTTATCGAAACAATGCTGTGGAATGAGGTGATGAGGTACGTCTGCTGAAATGTTATGATATGTGATTATTACGCTCACTCCAATGTGCCAAATACTGGAGTCTGTTGCGACGGCTCTCTCCCTCTCTCTCCATCACCAACTGACACGAACTCTCAAACATATGGAAAGCCTCCCTTCCCTCTCGTCCTAACGCAGATCATTTGATCAGCACAGCCTTGGACTGGAGGAGTGTACAATTACATATACGTCTCCATAACGGTATCATAGTGTAATCACTACTCTCTAATGTTTAACAGCTTGTTTTAGTTTACGGTCTTGGGAAAGGACAGCGAGTGAGTTTTACTAAACTCTGGGACTTCCAGCTCTGAGTCGGGCCTGTACAAACCACATTCATTTTCTGTCTAATGATTTGCAGCACTTGTCCAACTTGTCATCCATTTCAGCACAAAGCGATAAAGCCTGTTTAAACAGAACCAAAAGTGCCATGCTTAAAGATTTTACTATTATTTTTTAGCTATCTGCAGAACGCTATAAAAGCTTGTACACTGCAAGTCCAAATCTCTGGCAAAAGCACGCTTTTCCTTCCTCCAGCTGACCTTAAAAATTACAATGGTAACCATAGTTTCCATCAAACGCTGTAGTTCCTATAACTTTATAATTACAGTACTACCACAGACACTAATTATACTATTATTGCTATTATAACTGTTTCTCTACTAGCCAATAATCGCTTTAATATTAGCGGGATTAAGCGGGTTAAACATCAACGGTCTGGTCTGCGCGCGTGTGCCTCAAAGCAAACAAACGCACGCGCTGCTCTGTTTAAACAGCACTGGATGGCGTCACGTCGTGTTTGTCAGTCTAAAGTTCTATAAACATGCCTTCAAACTACTTAACTAACTTACAGAACAGAAACAAAAACAGCACTGAATGATTTAAGGCTTCTCTACGTCAACCCTGCCCGACTGACTAGACCACAATATTGATTTCCCAGCAATAAAACTGTAAATGAAACAATGAAACTACGCAAACTATTAGTATCAACGCCGCTCTTCACAAAGCTCCAAGTAACTTTTCTTAAGCTCTGTTTGCAGCTGAATAAATGCAGACTAACCTTTATTTAGTGTCCCATTGATGAAGTCTCAGGAGGAGGAGGATGCGTGCTCTCAGTTTAGCATGACAAAGACGACAGACGCGATGTTGAGTGAGTGCGGCAAGACCTTGCTTGACACGCCTCCTATCAGCGGGGACGAGCTCTAATGGAACTTATGGCTGATCGCTATGGAGGTCCGTTTCCGCCACTGATTTCAAAAAGTAATACAAAATGTAATTGCCACTTGTCATCTGACTACTTGTTCTGACTACTTTTTTAGAATAAAAAACTCGTAACTGTGAGAAATTAAGTTAGAATTGCGGGATATAAACGTGCAATTGAGAAAGATAAGCTAAATTGTAAGATGTAAACTCATAACTGAGAAATAAACTAAAATAAAGTCCAGTTCTGAGGAGAAAAAATATTTTTAGTATAATAAGTTTATATCTTACAATAAAAAATATAATAACTGTGAAATATAAATTGCAATTACCATTATATATAGCCTATATATATATTAGTTATATATATATTATGCATATTAGTTGCATAAACAGGCTTCACAGAGTGATACTAATTGAGGTATTGTCACTTGCATTTAATGTTTCTGACTCACAGATATTGTTTGACCTACATCCTACAAGTTAGAGCAGGCTGATGGAACACACATCTCAGTTTCTTTACTGTAATGTATGACACATATCTTAAAGAATTGTTACCAGATAAGTCTGGTAACAATTACCATACCAACTCTTTCACTGCAAGCTATACATATTTGCCAGCCAAAAAAAACAAAATCTCTTGAATCTTTTAGGCTCACTGTGAGCTTTTTCATCTAAATGTGCCCTGTAATTTAGGTCATACAGATGGCTGAAAAATATATGTGTGTTTGAGAGATATATATATACACACATTTTTTTTTTTGACAAGCTAATAAGAATTGTTCATAGATTGTCAATTAACTTTATTTTTAAATGCTATTACACACTTTCTTTGGCCGAAGTAGTTTGAAAAAAGCACAAAGTACAATTTCCCTGCTTTGAACACTTTTTTATCACTTTTCTGTAAGTTCTCTGGCCAATCCGAAACAAGCTTTTGTGTGTTTCGCTGGTTGCAAATCATCTACTTGACCTTGCATCAAGTCTGTGACCTAGAGAGTGCACTGGCATATTTTCCATTGTAAATTCCCCTAACAGTGTTCAGCTAGGAGGAGGGTGGGGGGAAGAGAAGGAAAGATGTTCCCTCCCCCTGCCGCCCCAGCGGGCACTCTGTTCTCCATCACTCTCAGAACTCCAGTTGCATCATGGGGAGGGGGCGCTGGAGTGCTGCCCGGCTACTCTGATTACTTCCAGACCTCAGCTACACATTTCAACACACTTAAACACAGACATTACCATATCCATGCACTCATATGCCATTATACGAATGCATGGGGATATACGCAATTATAAATACATATTTCCGAATACTCATGTAATTAAACTAGATACATAACAGATGAATTTTTTTTTGTCTTTTTAGCATAAGATAGCACAAAGCACAAACGGTTTAGTTTTGTACTGAACTGTTACTGTACTAAAATATCATTGGCCTAATGGGGATGCATGAAACAGCAAGTAATCTTGGGAATGTAGCTATCTCTAATGTGTATAATATGCATGGGAATGGCAAAACGTCTGAATCTCACCATCTGTTTATGCCTGTCAACATCTTCTGACGTCTTTAAACACTGTAAATGTTTACCTGACTACTTCAGAATCTTGCGCAGTAGAGCTAGGCAAGGAGGATAAGAGATTGAGAGAGACGAGGAGGAGGAGGAGTGTGTGACCAATCAACTATTAAACACTGAAACATTCTCTGGAAGTCTGGAGTCACACAGAAATGTGTGATCTCATATCGCTCTGATCAGAAACACAGGAAGAAAACGAGAGGCCGTGAAAGAGGGAATGAAAAAGGGAGTTTGTTTATAGACTCTGCTAAACATATGCTAAAAAATCAAAGCACAAGGAGCGAGAGAGAGAGAAAGTGGGCGAGAGATGTTATTCCTGTGGTGTGTCAGGCCTGAGTCATATCGCTGTACAGGACATCATTCATTGCTGTCACTTGTTTCGATTTCTCTCTGAGGCTATAAGCAAGCAAGGTTAGATCCAAAGAACCTGCTGAGTGGCCAAATAATATATGCCCACTTTAAATAGCTAACCTCTCTTTATAACTGTGACCTCTAGGGAGGTTTAAATATGAAAGAGATGCAATAATAGCACTGGGGCAGTAGTGGTTAGTTACTGTAACAGTACAGTAAGGGATTTATAACAGCAATTTTGGAGGGGAAGCTAAAAGTACTATGTATTACCATGAGTGAGCTTTGTTGGCTTGGTGACTAGAACTCCATCAAGATGGCACATATTTCCATTTGGGTGTAAAGTAATAGCTCCAGCACTGTTGGTGATGACACAGTGATGCGCCTGGATCCCTTGACCTTCGGCGGTGGTGTACTGTGGCGACTCTGTATCCTCAAAACCAATCTGGGATATTTCTGTGATATAAAGTAAAAGACCTCAGTGGAGTTTCTTAATATGAGAAGAATAATTATATTAGTTTGATGAATGAATGAATGAATGAATGAATGAATGAATGAATGAATGAATGAATGAATGAATGAATGAATGAAAAAATTAGTTAAAAATTAAATAAAAACATGAATGACTGAATAAATGAATAAATGAAAAATAATAATTAAATACAAAATAAAATATGAAATTAAAATATAAATATATAAAAGAAAACAAGTAAAAATTGCAAAGATATAATTATATAACTAAGTAATAAAAATAAACAAAAAACTAAATAAATAATTAATATATAATATAATAATGAAATAATGACACCTGTCTGTGTCTCCCAGTGTTTAAAAGCCTGTTCTGTTTTGTCTTGTATTGTCAGTCCTCAATGTTCCTTTATGTTGTTTCTGGTGTGTAGAATCCCTGCCTGTTCGTTCACCTATTTGAGTTATTAAAGTATTGTCATTTCGTGGATTTGCATCTTGCGTCTTCGTGCCTACCTCCACCACACACCCTGACAGAAGGACCAACCAAAAACCAACAAATATGGCTGAAGAAAGATTGAGGTGTCTGCGGCAGAAGGGCCGGGCATTGGAGGGATATGTGGAGGAGATCCATGCTATTTCAAAGAGTTAAGCTGGCGCGACTCGTTCCTAGGCACTTGTTTTTTGCAGGGGCTGGACAAGGGCGTTATTCGCTGCAATCTTCCCAGGTTTGATTATCCACTGATTGAGCAGATTAATCTTGTTCTTTGGTTAAATTGTTCTGTTTTCTAGGTAGAGGAAGTCAAGGAACAAGCTAAATTGCTTCGTACAGTCCCCTCGGGAATGAGGGGTGCCTCGCCCGCTTGCTTCATATCTGGAGCCTCCACATACCCAGTCTATCCGTCACAGCCAGGAGTGCAGTTCCCTAGCCATGAGAATCCAGTCTGCCAGTCACAGCCAGGAGTGCCTTTCCCGATCCCTGAAAATACCGTCTGCCAGTCTTGGCCAGGAGTGCCGTTCCCAATCCCTGAGAATCTCATCACCGTACTGATCCCTGAGAATCCAGTACTGATCCCTGAGAATCCAGTACTGATCCCTGAGAATCCGGTCTGGCAGTCACGGCCAGGATTGCTGATCCCGGAGAATCCAGTCTGCCCGTCTTGGCCAGAAGTGCCGTTCACAATTTCACGTTCCTGAGTCAAAGCCAGGAGAGCTATTCCCGAGTCCTGTTCCCAAGTCACGGCCTGGAGAGCCGTTCCAAAGTCCCGTTCCTGAGTCACGCCAAAAGAGCCATTCCAGTTCCCCGCGGATTCAGTTTCGCAGTCAAAGCCAGGAGAGCCATTTCCAAGCCCTGTTCCCGAGTCATGGCCAGGAGACAGGTCCCAAAGTCTTATTCCTGAGTCATGGCCAAAAGAGCCATTCCAGTTCCCTGCGGATTCCGTTTCATAGTCATGGCCAGGAGAGCTGTTCCCGAGTCCTGTTCCCAAGTCATGGCCAGGAGAAACGTCCCAAAGTCCCATTCCTGAATCACGGCCAAAAGAGACGATCCAGTACCTAGTGAATTCCATGCCGCAGTTATAGCCAGGAGAGCCGTTTCCAAGATCTGTTCCCCAGTCTCTGCCAGGCGTGTTTTTCCCAATTCCAGCCACACCAGTGTCCGCATGGCAAAAATGCCCTCCATACCTACAGTTCCGCTTAATCGCCCACCAGACCTCAATGCCCATGATCACCCACACGAGCCAAGTGACTATTCTGTTCTGTTTAGTCTTGGATTCGTTTTGTGTCTTCCTCGTTCTCCTTATTTGGTCATGTTCCAGTTCTGATTTATTTTGATTAGTTTATGTGTCTCCACCTGTGCTCCTCACCTGTTTGCAGTTCTCCCTGAGTGTCTGCCAGTGTTTAAAAGCCTGTTCTGTTTTGTCTTGTGTTGTCCGTCATCAATGTTCCTTTATGTTGTTTCTTGTGTGTAGAATCTCTGCCTGTTTGTTCACCTATCTGAGTTTTTAAAGTATTGTCATTTTGTGAATTTGCATCTGTCTTTGTGCCTTCCTGCAACACACACCCTGACAGATAGAAATATACAGATAAGAATAAAAATAAAAATAAATAAATAAATAAATAAAAATAAATAAATAAATTTTAAAATAAATCAATAATAAAATAAATAATTACAAAATATAATATAAAAAAATACAGATAAGTAAATAATACAAAGTTAAAAACAATAAAAAAATATATATATAGGTTTAGGGTTAAGGTAGGTGTATACATTATTAAAACCAAATAAACCAAAATAATAGGTAGAAAAAATATATTTATTGTTGGTTTCCAGTAGCTGTATACATTACAAAACCGCGAATATAACTCATAATTACAATATTTGCATTGCTGTAGGGGTAGGTTTAGGGTTGAGGTATGTGTAGATATTAATAAAACATAATTTGACAGGTAGTATTTTTCGTTGTTAAATTGTACTACCTACTTTTTAATGGGAGGTAGGAAAATCTGGCAGGGTAGCACAAATCAGCAGAACATGAGCATAGATTCATTTTTTTAATCTAGATTAAAATGGCTCATTGAATTCTGCCAAAGGCTTTCAGAAAATGTGTAATAATAACTAAATGATAGCTAAAAGTAAAGCCCTACTTGGACGGGACTAGTTTTACAAGGGGTCGTAAGGGAATGTTTGTTTCACAGACGTACTTGGTGATTTGAATCCCATCCGAATCTGCCATGTCTGTGTTTTTCTCTCACAACCTCTGTGAAAGTTCTAGAGTCCGAATGCGATGTCTGTGATATTCTTTTTCACAACGCATTTCCTTCTGTGTTTTGGCCAACGCGATATGCCGTAGATGCTCTTATGTTTAATATATTTTGATATTTAAAGTGCCCCTATTATGCCATTTTAAGAGTTGCTAATATTGTTTAACAAGTCTCTTAAAACAGGTTTATATGTGTGCAAGGTCAATAAACACTTTAGTTTTCTTTAAAATTAGGTTTAAATTTACCCCATTTCTAAATGATTCGTAAACGGCTCGTGTGAAGC
>JAUCNO010000002.1:8777333-8803626 GCA_032353835.1 Enteromius viviparus | reverse complement strand
GAGCAAGATATTTTCATCTGAGACAGCTCAAACATGCAATTTAGTCTTGGACTAGCTTAAGCCTTGTCTGTGAAAATGGGGGAGAATGTCACATGTTAATACGAAACAAACAGGTGTAACAATAAAATAAAGTGTTAACAAAAACACTGTTGATAAAATAGCCTTGCTTCTCTTTTAGTTTGCTGTTAGGCTCAGTTGGTTCGTGGGAACGGGGAGGGCACAGATACTACCCCTCCCAAATACAAATGCCAAGATTAAATTCTGTAGGAAACATTGATCACTGCCATGCTATTCCATGAATAGTTTCCAATATGAACACCAGCAGAGTTCCTGTGGTGTTAGTCAGGTCTAATGAAGTTCGCTTTCATCTGCCATCAGTCTGGTCCCATGATGATGGGGCTTGATGCTAGATTCCTAATTTGCTATATCCATTACCAGCCAGCCATGAATTAGTCGGGAATCCACCTGACAAGCTGTGCTTCAAGCACTCACTCACAGAATCAAAATGACTCTTTTATGTAGTGCTAGATGATTAATACTTCATCTCATCAGGGCCAATTATCACCTTCTCTTTTTATTTTATAAACAGCTTCAGCGATTTGTTCATAGTGTTAGTGGGAGTTATTGTTCCTGAAACCTGAACAGATTATTAGCAAAATAATGTGGATACCATTATAATAGGGGTTAATATAATTTGTGGAGTTGGAAATAAAAGTGGAACAGTGGAAATAAAAAAGTTGTGTTCATTCAGATAACGTATGTGTAGCATAAGCTCTTGTGAGAATATGCTAGGTTAGTGAAAACCTGGTTTTGTTTGCAGCAAAGGAAAACCAGTCTTCTATTGGTTTATGTCGAAATCTTCCAATATTTTTCTTTACAAAACCTCTTTTTGTATTTCTAATTTGTCACCAGTGTTATGCTTTGTTCTGTCTTCTACGCATCTGTGTTCATCGCTTTTCTCCGGAACTTACACTTCTATACTATTTTTTTCAATACTATTGAAGTCAATAGCTTTGTTCAGGAGAAATTCATAGAGCATACTGTACAATGCAAATGATAAAAAAAATATTTTCCAGCTGTTCACATTCTTTTTTCTAACCTCTGTATGTCTATCAGCACTTAAAAACCACCAGAAGAACACAAGACACAGGGCGCCGACTTAAAGACTCTTTCAAACAGGACATTTAAATAAAGCAATCCCAAAACACTAATGATTATTGGCAATACAAGACTTAAAAGCACCAAAAAAAAAAACGGGGGTCATCGTCATGGTGATTATTTTTGACTTGCAAGTAATTTACGATCTTCATGGTTTTGAGTCGCAGAGCCCATTAATTAATGTCAATTTAATTAAACTGAGCCACACTTTCTTCCTCCACCAATCACGTCGCAGAGGAATGCAGTGCTGGATTCTTTCAATCAGGCAGCCAATCAATGGACACGGGGCAGAGGTTAAAACCCAAATTGCATGCTCACATATATGCACTGTTTATTGTCGCCCACGACAAAGCTTCTGCATGCTAATTACGCGCAGCTAATCAAACGCATAATCACACATACAGCATTAGAGCCAGCATGTGCATATGAGCCATCCTCGCCAACCAGACCAGTCATTAAAGCAGATGAAGAGACAGGAGCGTGCTTTCTGTGGGCAGATGAAGATGCATCATCATCACTGTGCGAAAAAAAAGTGTCACCCACCCCCGTCCATCTTCCTGGCCATTTAAGCCAGTCCAAGATAGATGGGGAGAGTTGTTTTCTTGCACCCTTTCCAAATTAGCACCCATGAGTCACTCACTGGTTTCAGAACAGTAGACAGAAAGTATGGGCTGAGCTTTTTTTTAAGTGTAGGGGATTGCATGTCTCTAAGTAGTGATGACGCATTTTGTTAACTACAGTAGCGATGTTGATGTTTACTTGTGAGCAAGATATCAAACCAGGGCATCCTCATGAGGAAAAGCGTTGAAACTCATATAGCTGCGAGGAACAGTCACTCTGTGTTCACTTTTCCTAGGAATTGCTCTAATAAGGGATGTGTCCATCTGCCTCCAAGCCCTTCAGTGTGAATGCTTTTGTCTCTTTATCTCTAGGGGTAGTGTATAATGAGCTTAATATCGAGTAAGGATGGTGAGAAAATGTCTTGTAGACTTCAGACTGACGGCTGAAGTTCTGGAATTCATAGCAGCTTTCTTTGGCCAAGGCCCGCCCATAAGGCTGTTTGACTGACATGTCAAAAAACCAATCACAGTTTGTTTCATTCAGCGTCACGTTTCGGGGGCCTGGAAATGTCCCCATAACAACAGAACGGCGTGAAACAAGTCAGTCAGCATAGAAGATCCCGATAAGACGCTTGCGGTAAACATCTGTTTGACGGATATCTCTACGATTTTTAACACCCACAAGCAATTCTGGAGAACCGAACACAATACTGAATCAGCAAGCTGCGATGGCAGCATCTGTTGTTTCATGTTTGCCTGCAAACGCAGCTGATATCCCCTTCTCAGTTAGGTACTTCACTTGATCATCCATAATAGATAGGAGGGGACACACAACTAGTAAAAATGGATCTGCTGGTAATCCTTCTAAATGCTGACAAAGGGTGTGCCAGGCTTGGAAAATAATACTCTTCCCAAATCCTGTGGGCAAACAAGATCAAATATCTCTTTTTGTCTCCAACAAAGTGTCTCAAACAAACTCCTGGACATCTGTTAAAGAGTCTATGCAGTGAACCTCGCATACTTTTGTGAATCCAATATTTAGCTGATCTTAATAAATGCTTATGTTCACTCATGTAAACACAACAGTTTTTCTTCAGCAATCACACGTCTGCGCTTTGTTTCCTGGCGGACCTAAATTAATGCGACACTCACGTCCCCCGGAAATCCGATAAAATTCAACCAATCACATGACGACTTCGACATTCCTGAAGTGTTTCCAGTTAAGTGTACCATATGCATCAGCCGTTTAACCAACGTTCCGTGGGTGTGACGTCTGAGGCTGAGACTTGTGATTATACCAGTATTTCGAATGAGTTTTGATTGAATTTAATATAGTGTTGTTTCTTGGAATTAATGATTTTGAAAATTCCAAAAATGAAATCAGCAGTTGGTAGGGATGCTGTCTTATCATTGTGCGTGAGTTAAGCCTTGTTTGACTCATGCGCTCTGGCAGATCACTTTGTGATTCACCACAGAAACAAGCACACCTGCGCTGAGAGGTGTTTATACTCCATTTGTTTTGATTCCAATAAGCTCCAAAATTACACAAATGCACCATATGAGTGTCATGAAAATGACATGTGAGTTATTTTCCAAGTCTTCTCGTGGCATATCATAGCTTTGTGTGAGAAACAAAACACATTTGGAGTAGCAGTGTACACTGTTTGAAAGTTTCGGAGTGTCAGGATGGAGTTCCTCGTTGGTCCCCTAGAGGGCACTTCATTCCCATTTTCACTGTCATCTGGACTCACACATGGACCCAATTTCCCATAACACACCACCCACTCACACCTGTCTGTTATTTGCAATCACAGTCACAGCTGCTGTTCATCAACCACTCACTCACTTATTATCACTAGTATTTTTAAACCGCAGTCACACTTAGAATGTCTGCGCAGTCTTGATTTGCATTGCTATCATTTCTGAGCGTTTACCATGTTGGTTTTCTGTGTTTTGACTTTGGACTGTTTCCCTGTATTGTTTGATTGTTTTCTGCCGGCCCCGATCTATGCTTGTGATCCCAACCTTGATTCTGCCTCTGCTCCATTGCCCTGTTTGCCGTTGTGATCACCTCTGCCTGTTTTACCATGGATAATAATAAAAGCTTGCATTTTGATTCGCCACATCTGTCTCTTTCACTACACAGAGTAAGAAAGATTTTTTTTTTTTAAAGAAATTATAATTTTATTCAGCAAGGATGCATTAAAGCCTCCTTGGTAAGTATGAGAGACTTGTTTCAAAAATGACCTGATCTCATTAAAGTGTGTATAAATAGTATGCGCCAAATAAAAACAAAAACTCATTTTATTGATTTGCAAAAATGGATTTTGGTGTGTATGTGCTACATGATGTGGAGGATTAGATTTGTAGGGTGAATGTGTATCATATATAATGTGAAAACTACGGTGGCCGAGAGAGCTCAACGTCCTGCAAACTTAAGAAAACACAACCAAACTGCAAATTCTCACAATGCAACAAAACACAGAAAGGTGCTTACTATATTTTTACTAATAATTACTATATTTGAACACGCACTGAATCCAGCGCAACGTGACGAGGTACACAGAACAGGTTCTGTTGTCTTTCGACGGTAAATAACATCGTAACGTGTGATTCGTGTCATCGCAACATTCTGTAACACATACTCACATTGTGTGTTTGAAAAAAAGGATGTAATAGTCCTCTGCTTTTTTCTAGGGTGCATTTTACCCCAGTCAGCCAAGTGAGTGAACGAACGAAAATTCACAAGAGCAACAAGATTTTAAGCTCATGGCAAGAGATTCGCGCTGTGATTGGCTAGACGTTCGTTCACTCAAATCTAATGAACAAATCAGAGAATACGGGCGGAAATATTGGCGCTAGCTCAAAAAAAGTGCGGGGGACAAAATCACCTGTTTCTAAAAGTGAGGGGGACGTGTCCCCCCCGGTTGCTACGCCCCTGCTGCCAAGTAATGCAAAAAAAAAATGTAACTTTTAATCTCACAATTCTGACTTTTTTTTACAGAAAATGTCATTTCAAGCTATGAAGTGATAATTGTGAAATATAAATTCACTGTCTATTTTTTTTCACAATTAAATTATATAAACTCACAATTGCGAGTTATAAAGTCAGAATTGCAAGAAATAAAAACAGATTATTTGTTTCGCAATTGCTAATTTACCTTACAATTCTGCATTTTTTCTAACAATTCCGAATTATGTTTCTTTTCTTGATATAAACTCACAATTGAATGTTATGAAGTCAGAATTGAGCCAGAAATGTGCAATTATGAGAAAAGATGGCTGAATTGAGAGTTAATTTCTTGTGATTCTTACTTTATTTCTTTAAATTTCAACTTTATTTCAGAATTGCGAGTTTAAATTTGTTTGCGAGTTTTCTTGTAATGGCGAATTAATATCACGCAATAACTGTATATATGTCACAATTCTGAGGAAAAAATTCAGAATTGCAAAATGGAATCGCAAGAAAAAAAATAAGAATTGTTAATTAAAATTTTGCATTTACCTTATTTTTTTTTGTTTAATAGCGGAAACAGGCATCCATATATATCAGATATTATAATGTAATCCTTACCTTTCCTTCAGGTGAAGCAGACGCCATCTTCCGCATGTTTTCTTGTTCTTGTGGATCAGAGGCGTACTGCGCTAGCTCATACAGCACGTTTGTGCGAGGAGTGTTGTTGATGTCAAGGTAATGGGTCAGTGCCGTGCGGTATGTGGTTGGACAGGGGAATGGGTGTTTTTTATTGGATTCCTCTACAGAAATAAAACATCATTAGCAAAACATAGCCTGCTACAATATACATTAAACATTTTCTAACTTTTTAATTACATAAATATTAGTACATACCATCCAGATTTTTGAGAGAGATTATAGTATCAAGATCAACTCCAAGTCTCTCTCCTATTCTGTTGACCACCGCTGCATCATTTGTGGGGTAAACAGCAACATGGTCTCCAGAATCATACCTGCCAAGTTTGGTAATTAACTGATTAATATGTGGACATATGCATGCAAACTTCTATATGTTATACATATAGCAGTACTGCTATTTGTAGTATTGATATTTCAAACCATTGTAGTTGTACAATGCTGTAATATTAAGTATAATAATAACTGTGGAATCACCTTAGATTGTTGAATCAACATCACATCAGCATATGAAAACAATTATAAGAGCTTGAATCTCATTAAAACTCTCAAGAGCATGGGTTATATTATACCCTTAAAAAGGGGGGAAAAGAAATATATTTAATATAGAAATATAAATTATTTTACAGGATAAAGTTGTATATTTATTATTTATGTATTAAATACACAACTTAAAAACTTATAATAAAAACAGGATTAATTTTACTCCTACGAAAAAATAAATTATTATAAAATAATAAATTAATTAATAAAATAACTAAATTGCATGTGTTTTATTAATGTAATATAATATAAAACTTTAAAGCAAATAATAAAAACAGGCTTAATTTGCTTCTTGATAATTAATTTTTTCATCTTACATTTTCAGAATGAAATGTTTTTATGATTCACCCATCAAGTCAATTATTATGCATACCTGATTTTAGAGTCTGTGATATCTAACTCGATGTGCATCAGGTGCCGACTTCCTCCTTGGTTCAGTTTACGATTTACAGACACAGTTGCAAGAAAAGGATTCTTTGAATCAAACGGTCTGCACAAATATAAAAAAAACAACAAATTAAGATAAAATGCTTTAGTACCTCAAGTAAAACATAAGACTCTAGCTTATCCTAAAAAAATAAAACATCAAATATCTGTGTACAATCACTTAAACTCACGGTTTCTGTGCCTGAAAGCTTTTGAGCCGCCCCATTTCTCCGGTGTACACTTGATTCATATTGATGTCATTATGAACCACCAGTTCAAACTGCCGAATGCTAAAAGAACACAAAAAGGATTGATGATCTCATACAAGCCTGTATTTAAAGCATTCAAAACACCTATGATGTTTAATAAGATGCAAAAACCCTATTCAAAGCAGGACAGGGGATGTTTTTGTTATGGAAGAACATGATAAATGGATTTGCTTCCTCTAATATGGAGATGAGACACTGCATGTGTTGTGTTGTCACAAAATACCCATCAAATAAACATCACGTTTGAACTAGATAATCTCACACAGCTGCTCTGCTCTTTTCAATTCTACTATTTGATGCCCACCAATTCAAGACCGGATTTAGAAATTTAAAATTGTGATTTAATTACAAGACAAGCACGTAGAAAAAGAATACCTGCTCTCTTCTCCCGTGGGCTCCACACCAAAAAACTCACAAACCGCAGGCCAGAACTGTTCCTTCCAAGAGATAAAATCCTCCTCCAAGCTACAAATGATTTAGGATTAAATCATTAGGACAGGCGATGAAAATGAATTAAACAGGCCAAAATGTACTTAATGTTTGTTTTTTTAATCTTTTATTCACTCACTTGCTGTCATCATCCCCGAGGCCAAGGTCAAAGACCCTTTTCCCCCCAAGCTCAGCAAGCCTCTTGTCTGTATACTTGCCTGTGGCGTTGAAATGCTCATATGTTTTGTTTCCTAAAGCAAACACCTATGTACAAATAAAAGAAATAATAAAAAGTCATTCAAACTCTGAAAGGAACAAAAAAGACAGACACTTTCACCATTTGAACGTCAACTAAAAACATTTCAATCGTGTTTTTGTTTGTTTAAATGTGAGTTCAATCTATTACAAGGTTTTACTTAAACATTCAAAACTTCCTCTCCAGTTTAAAAGGATCAAACCGAGATACAAGTTGCCAAATGGAAATGGAAACTAAACCTAAATTATAACGTCTGGTGAACCTGACTACGTAACACCATAAACATTTATGATTAAATCTGACTTCAGAGTATTGGACTGAAATTCAACAGAATTATGATTTTTATCTGCAAGACCTTCTTTGCTCCTTTTAACCTCCCCCGCCTATCTAGCCTGTCCCACAATCATAAAACACTGTAGACGCACTGTAGTGATGTTTTCAACCACATGTTTTATCACGCTGTCCCACCACAACCACATAAAAGATTTGGAGAACTCCAGACTGAAACCACAAGGCTTTCGTCCAGAATATAGGTCCAACTTAAGCGGTGTCTGGACACCCATGTCTCCAGAATCAAAGAAACAGAAGATCCAATGATCCGATTCCATCTGAAAGAGTCCCGCTAAGAGAGAGGTTCCGCTGGGCTGGAGCTTTAGCTTTGTTTGGCAAGGCCAGATGTTTCCATTTGGTGAGAGAGAACTGATGAGGATTCCACAGGCCCCTTAACTACAGCCTCGGGCTCAGGCTTGTTAAGAACTTCACCGACTGCCCAGGAAATAGGTACCACTGCATTAAAAGCCCAGGAAATTTGGAGGGTGCCCATAGATTGTAGGCAGGTCCCATGCAATCTCCATTTACTCACCATAGAATCACAAACAGAAACAAATTAGCTTTGCTGATGTTAGAGTATTACTCACAGCAAAGTTGACCCCCTCTAGATCGTCATCAGTCCCTTGCATCCAATCGTAGAACTCCTGAGCGTTGTCTGTGGGGTCTCCTTCTCCATAGGTTGCCATGCAGAAAACAGCCATGGAATCAGGAATCTCTTTCAGTCTAGACAGCTCGGACTGCAAATGGGAGATTATAATGACAAAAGTCAAAAGAGCTGAGAAGTATTCAGTTGACTGGCTGACTTTAAATAGTGTGCATGAAACAGGAAGTAAAAAATGGTGAAAGTACCATGTCATACTCTTCTGGGTCAGCGGCCATGCCTTTCATGCCGTAGCGTTGGGCATCTTTTGCTAGCCTGTTAGCAAATTCTTCAGCAGTCCCTGTTTGGGATCCATAAAACACCACAATGTTTCGATTCTAGAATGGGAAGGTACAAAAACATCAAATTCAAACATGAGGAATTTTTTTCTTTCATTGTTCAAGAAGGTCATTTTCACAGATTATTTCAACTTTCGAGAACTGGACAAAATTTCGATGGTAATAAAATCTTCCTGAAAATCTCACCGTTTTCTTCATTTTCTCAATAAAGCTGGTCTCACGTATTTGTGGCGTTCTATGTAGAGAGAAAGGAAATAAGAAAAAAAGAGAGAAAGGACACACATGTGAAAAGGCTGAAATGCATGCCAGACCAATTCTTTTGGTAATGAATAGGGGATTGAGCCATTCGTTTCTCAGCCCTTTCCACACAGGAGAACTTCCTGAAGTTCACACCCCTCTGAGAGCACCAAAGCATTAGAACACGTCTGCTTTCAGTCATTGTTCAACTAATGAAAACCACAACTTTCATGTTAATTCAGCAATGAAGAACAGAAGGTGGTTTATAAAGCACAAAAACCTTACTTGAACAAAGTAAGTTTGATACAACAATCCTATGGTTTCTACTTGTACTGCATGGTCCTTATTTGTAAAATGTACAATAAATGAATTAATAAAAAATACGTTTTCCAAAATCATAAATAAGTCCTACATGACTTGAGCACAAACATACATTTATTCATCAAAAAAAACTTTGAATGTATTAAACAAAACAGTAAAGTTAAGAGATTTGTTTTTCCATACTATCCTATTCTATTTATCATCATCAAAACAAAAACAAAAAAAATGGTTCCCATAAAAATATTAAGCAGCACAGCCTGTGTTTCTAATTGATAAAAAAATATATATAACAAATTGCAGATGCTGAAAATTTAACTGGAATAGACTATATATTTCAAAAACAGAACAAAACCATTTTAAAACATTTTCCAGCAATAGTGTAGATTTAGTTACATTGTAGAGTTCGGGTTTAGGGCGAATAATGTATAATCAAACGATCAAAATACTAAACACATCCATCACTGCACAGTGCGAAACAATAGATTCCTCCTTTACATACTTGTTCATAACTCCAAACGAAAAAAACTAATTAACTCAAAGAGAATCCATACAGCAAGGCATTTCACAAAAATAATCATAGCTCTGTGCAAAAGAAAATGATAAACCTCAGTTTGCTTTTGCAGAGCACTCATACAACACTGTTGAAAGACTATAAGAACAAAGCGTAAATACACACAAGTCATAAATAGCACCTGAAATTTCACAACAGAACGCATTAACATCCATCTGTCCCGGACTAACCTCTCTGCAGCGGCCAGTCTGTCCTGAGGCAAAGAGAACATGCATCCCATGACTGGGGAAAAGACCCTGTCGTTAAGGGCACTTTCGTCTCTAGGAGGTTCGGATCAAGCCCTCAGACAGCCTGAGAAAGTCCTTTGGCTTGCGTAAAAGTTCATTAGGAGGCTCTGTAGAAAACACATCTCTCTTCAGCGCAGGAAAAGGGGGTGTGAGGTAGGCGAGGGTCTGAGACGGGCTCTCTGTCTCTCCCTCTCCTGCCATCTGGCCAGAGCACCGCGGTTGCAAAGCAACAGGAATATACAACATTTCCCATGGATCTCTGCAGTACAACGCTGTTACTAAATCCCCAACCTATCTTAAATGAACACACACGCAGACACACACACACACAGACAGACATGCATAAAAACTTGAATGCTCCTGCCAATGCAAACACAAGGAGTCCATTCCCTCCCCTTCCCAGCCTAATAAAATACAAAAGATCTCAAAACAAAAGGCAATCCAAGTTTCTGGATTTAATTCAGTTTTTAACCCACGCCACATAAGAAACGCAATTGATTAAAACAACTTAAGAAGAAAGACTAGTGGAGTTGTTCAGGACTTTGGCAGGATGGCTTGGACTGGCTGCGATCCTTCAATGTGAGTAATGTGAACCAGGAAGTGGAGAGAATTGGAAAAGGTTATCCTTTCTTGCTCTCTAAATTGTCTTCCTGACACTATAGTTCTCTACTAATACATAATTTCCTCCTGTTTTCTTTCTGTTCTTCACGTGCTGCTTTTTTTAAAAACAATAGTGACTTCAATTGAAAATATACTGATTTGTCACTCAACATTCATTATTCTTAATATTTTGGTGCTTAGTGGAAACCATGATGCATTTATTTCTTGATGAATAAAAAGAACAGAACATACTTGAAATAAAAAATAAGTATGATATGTCTTTTCTGTCACTTTTTATTTATTTAACGTATTTTCTTGCTTTCTAAAAGTACTGATTCTACCGTGATGCTAAAGTCATCAGGCCTTTCATTGTTTTCAAAGGTGAATGGGTCACAGGTTTAACACACAGCACTACAACTGACAAGCATGGATTATGAGGAACATTCAGGAAGAATAACATCCTGTGACTCCATCTGAATAAACAATGCTCATTTTCAAGCTCATTATGTGACCTGCAAGCAGTCATAAGAGTCATTTTTACATATAATCTTAATAAAATAAGCTTTACATTCATGTATGGTTTGTTAAGATAGGACAGTATCTGACTGAGATACAACTATTCGAAAATCTTGAATCTGAAAAAAAAAAAAAAAAAAAACTTTTCTTTTTTTTTTTAAGTTGTCCAAATAATATTACTAATCAAAAATTCATTTTTATATATTTACAGTACAAAATGCACAAAATTTCTCCATGGAGCATGATTATTAATTAATATCCTTTGTCATATAAGACAAATCGATCATTTTCACCTATAAAATATATCATTGGCTCTTGCTGCAAATTTAGTTTATTACACAGCTAAGTTTAATGTTTGATATTACTGACGCATCCATTGAGAATTGTGAAAACTGAACAAGACTTTTTTTTTTTTTAATACATGATACGTATGAAAATTTGTTAACAATGATGTAGCTGTTAGCATTCACAACAACACATAAGCACTGTGAATATGAACTGTGTCTCAGCTGCGACAGACCATAACACTGAGACAGAATGTAATGCACGCACATTCTCTCGATCCCATGATGTCAACACTTTGCAATGTTGGAACCCATGACCAACCGAACCACAAAGTGCTTTAGGAACGAGCCATGGTGCAGAAACAATGCTTTGTTCAAACAAGGCCAAAGGTCTATGGGGAGAAAAACTATAAACAGGCCGTCCAACAAAAATATTACTGAAAAATTTGAGGCCAATAACAGAGTTTCTGCCATGAACTCTAATGCATAAGCTCATTTTGTAACTTTATCCTTTGCATTTACATTTTTATGGGGTGGAACACATATATTGTGTTTGTCTTTTACAAAAAGACGCTGATCACCATTTCAGTTGTGCAGAAACGTTTGTGTGGGTGTAATATTTCCCTCTTGAGGACAAGCGAGGGGGAAGGGGAGTTAAAAATCAGGCACTTACACTGCAGTGAATGGCCTGATCTCAGGAACAGGCTCTGTTTTTTTTCGGAAGAAGAACCAGTAGATAAGCAGTCCTGCGATAAGAGAGAAGAGGAAGATGTCCAGAGAGCTGAGGAGAGGCTCCGGAGTCTGCTCCTCATCTGAGGGCAGCTGAGATTCCCTGTCCTCCATCTTCACAGAATTCAAAAGCAGATAGGTCTGTGAAAACATTCATTTCATCACTTAGTATCAGGGCTGCACAATTAATCGAATTTCTAATAGTAATTACAATTATGGATGCCACAATGACGTAATCATTCAGAAAAGGCAATCGTGTTTTTTCTGAAGGTTATCTTTTCAATTGTTTTAACTATAATTTTAGTTTCATAAATAAACTAATAAATAAATAAATTATATATATATATATATACACACACACACATACACCAGTCCAATGCATATTTGATATTTAAGGCTTAGTGTTACTGAAAAGCAAAAAAAAAAATTCAGCTTATTTTTTTTATATAAAAATATAACATGAATTTGCTTCATACAACGATGCATCATTCAATGCAAATTGTTAATTGTAATTAATGATCGCATTTACCGTTTCAAGCAAATAAACGACAAATATGATTTTTGTCATAATCATGCAGTCCTACTTAGTATTAGTCTACATTGTTTACATTAGTCTAATTGTTTGAAGTGACTCTGATAAGCATACACACATAAATTAGGAAGTCACACTACATAGATATGTATATGTTTCATCATTAAAATTATAACATTTAAAAAAAAGTTTGAAATGTAATGAACCTGGAATACACGAGTTTCACTTTTTGAAATAAGTTAGAAGAATTATATTTAAATGCACCTGTATATACTGTACACATTTACCATTTTTATTTATATAACGTATTAATCATAAATAAAAGGTAATTATAAAATAATAATAATTTTACGTTTTTCCTTCCATTGGTTGTACGTCTTATGTCCAAGCACGTTTGTGACTTTTTATCAGGTTGTGCCCTCTTTTGAAGATTCAGTGTAATTGCATAACGATGACAAATTGCAAAACACCTTTTCTTTTGAAGGACTTTCGTCAATTTCGTATTAATTTAATCTTTCACCACCTCGGATCTTCCACAGAAACTTTTATCTCTCGCCAACAGCCATGGCGTGTTGCAAAATTGCCCTTATGTCTTAAAAAGCAGAAGTACTGTAGCACTGACATGTTTTTGGATATTTAATATGTCGTTGTTTCAATGTTTTGATGTCTGTTGTAAATGAATATATGAATCATTCAGTGTCACGTAGCAAAGTCACATTATGTACCGTCTGAGACCATCACTATGCTACCATCGCCATAGTACTTTTTGTAAAGGCAGACACACGCGGATACACACAAAATGCTCACTTTTTCTTTATGACTTCCCAAAGGGATTAAGAATAAACTAACAGGAATGAATACTAATATAATTCAACAGTTACACACCTGAACACAGACTAAAAACACGTAGCGTTACCTCCGGTTAGCTGGAGCGAGGGGTACAGCACGAGCTTACGTCACATTGAAACGCCGGGTTGCCAGCGCAAGTTCAAATATCCCTCCCGTATTGTATCCTCCGGGATAAATTAGCAGTTTAAACTTTTAACAGATTATACTTTTTCGCTTTGTTGTAATGTTTAGAATGCGTTAAAGTTTTCTTTGCAAATATTTTATTTTTGTTCTGACGTGTTAGTCCATTGCGGGTTTTTTCTCCCTCAGTTAGAATTGAAGGGCGCTTGTCTGTGACCGTCGAGTTATTGTGTTATTTGGCATTTAGAAATGCTATGACTATGAGAGTTTAGTTCAAGTAAGACAACATGATAATTTAAAAACTAGTATGCTTAATAAGGTGAATCCTTTACTGGAAATTCTAGGTAATGTTGTCTTTTACAGTAGTCAGAAACCTTGGACCTAATGAAGGCACTTGAGGGATATTTCCATTTCCCATTTAGGTTTGACAGGGCTTCCTCAATCAATTCTTGGAAAATTTGTTCAAATTGTTTCAGAGCATTTGATTTACTGCACATGCTTCTTACTCACATGAAGGTATCTTAGTCCTATGATGGTAAAGTCATGTGTTGGCACCGTGGAACAATGCCACACTGATAGCAAATGATTTCCATTACTGTCTAGCTTCTATCTTTGAAATCATTAACTTGGGTTTCTAAAACCCAAAACATTAACACACTGTTATCATATTCTGATATCATGACTTGCTTTGACATTTGGAGTGCAAACACCATGACATTTAGTGCTTTAATAAAATAAAAGCAAATATTAAATATTTACAAAATCGTTTACAAAAATCATAACTTAGTCGTTTTGAACCACAAATAGAAAAAAACACTTATTGACAACATGCAAGCAACAAAATATTAACACACTGACATGAAAAAAACCCATATATATACAGCACAAATGGCTTTAATAAGAGTTCATCAGTGCCTTTGTGCCCGTCATTTATAAAGCTTTGGCTTTGTCCTGATCCATGTATTTGTGGTAAACAACAACAAGAGTGGTGAAGAAATTTCCCATGAACAAAACAAGGAAAGTAGAGCCACACATGAGAACCTAAAAAAAAGAAAATATTTTAATTTACAAACAATTTCAACCTGATCAAAAAATATATACTAATACTTTTGGATTTAAACAACATCTTCAATAGTTAAAAAATATCCTGCATATTTATTTTACTGTTATATTTAGCAATTTCGTGTTGGTTTTTAAAATTTATTTAAAAACTGACCTGCCACTCTTTCCATTCTGGAAGCTGGGCCATTTGGAACAGTGTAATTCCATTATAAAGCTGGAAAAACTGGATTAACATAAAAAGACGGTTAGACGAACAACACAATAACAACTGAATCACATCAGAACTTTTCTAAATAAACCGTAAACATTTCGTGTCAGTATTAAGTCAAATCTGTTTTGTCTGGTTCTATAATTTAAGCACAGTTATCAAGTCATCTTTACAGTTGTTACATTGCCACAAAACAGGAAGTGAGCTGTTTGCCCATGCAAGATCATGATTACATTTATTACAAACCCAAGACTAACAAACACGGTATCAAACTTACATGGCCCAAAAAAAAGAAAGGCAGGAGAAAGGTCAGACCCCTCCACATCCAGGATTGAAACCCCTCTGATCATAAAGCACATGTGAAAACCTGTGTTAGTGGATAAATCTGTAATAGAATAATAAAAAAAAAAAACACACTACCCACCAACTGTAAGGTCCATGTTGTGTCTTTCTCCAAGAGCTCTGAGTCGATATAAGCAGCCGCTCTGGTAATAGTACTGGAAAAACTGAACAAAATCTAACAAAACAAGAAAAATAAATGATGTATAAATAAACAACTAATAAATCATTATTATGCTGAAAGTGTTACTAACGCTGAAAGGCAGCATTTCTTACTTATAAACATGGAGTAGGACAGGAACTGATTTCTGAACATCTGGTAGAGTTCACCATCTGGCCTGTGAGACACACACACACACACACACATGCATTTATTCACACAACTATAAAGTGTGCTATCCTACTTTAAAACAATTTATTTTAAACTTTTAATCAAAAAAGATTCATCTGATTAATTTAATACAATTTATTAAAGTACCAAAGATGTAATGTTGTTATATGTCACAGTGTTAAAACAAATGTATTTGTCATACCAGGTCAGCATTACTCCAGAGAGAAATGTTGAGACATAGTGTTGAAACACCCACCAGCCCTTGATCCTGAAACACAAGCCAAGTATTAAAACATGCCATGTATAGTCAAGAATACTACATACACTGTAAAAAACAAAACCTTTCGAAAAATCGTGCCAGTGTAAAGAACATTTGACAAAATATTTTATGCGAGAATTGTGGAAAGTTTCCATGGATCTGTATCTTATCTTTAAGAGTATAATCATAAGATTATTCATACTTGGACCCATTATTAATGAGGATGCTCTCTCTTATTGTCAATGTACAATAATACCACACCAACAGGAAGTTGAAAAGTGCATCTAGAACCCTGTTAAAACACAAAGATAGAAATACAAAAAACAAGTTCAATTGATTATTTCACATGCATTAGTGAAACATGCAGCTTTACATATGAATCAACGAATAAACGGCTGTTTCTACAAGAAAAAAAATAGACTTTTACTCTCATAGTCATATTTGGTTACAAGAAACATGTACCTGTAGGTGACCAGAAAACGACAGGTGAATGAGAACAACAGGAGCAGCACAGTCAAGTATAGTTTGAACTTCTCATACTCGTCTTTATAGGCAAACCTGTACAATTTAGAAACGTCAGACAAATCACATGACTCACGGTGACTCATTAACAAGACTTCATTTCATGACACCACAATGTTTGAAGATGATGATCACAAGTTAGGCTTTTGTGGTGTTAAACGGAGAACTTACTTGGACTGCTTGTTAAGGAGTGTAACGTTAACATTTCCAAGAACAAGACTGAGGTATAACCTACAAGCAAAACAGTGTTAAGTATTTCATGTTAGCATCAGGTGTTTGAACAAATTAAACTGCAAATTCACACAACACCACTATCCATTATAATTGACTCTATACCACACCTTTAGTCTACAGTATTTTAAGGTCACCACTGAATTAATAACAGGCAAATACAGAGCTGTCTGACCTGCTTTGAATAGTAAATGCTGATAATGTGTATTTTAAAAGTGGGTGGGACATTAGCTAGTGCTCGTTTGCCTTACTCATTTTTCTTCGGCAGGAAGGCCTCCATCTCAAAGAAGACGTTTGATCTTTCCTTTATAGAATCTTGGATCTCGTCTATTTTATTTGCATCTTCTGGATTCACTACCGCTCTGCATCTATGAAAGAAAAAAAAGACATAGATCATTAACATTTACAGTATTTGTAGCCAAAGCATATACAGTATAACTCATGACTTACTCATGCAGGGATTCGTTGAGATCCTTTATCTTTTTTCTCTGCCGTGCAATAGAAGACGAACAGCTGTCCTGCAGTTTCGAAACTTCCTCTAGCTTTTGTTTGTAAAGTCGATGTGACTCCTGTTTGATAAATATAAACATTACAAATTTGTCGTTTTGATATTTTTGGTGCATTTAAAGGTTTATTATAACTATTTACCATTTTTGTGGACTAACCAACATTTTTAGTATATAATAATTTATATTATATATGTATGCATATATATAAATAAGTATATACTTGGTATATGTGTTTTGATAATTTTTCAATTTATGATATTGTATCTCACTGTTTGTCATAGACACATACAAATGCAATACTAAAAAAAATCATATATTACAATTACACGTTATATTTGTGGGAACTGCATGTGCTTTTTATTAATAACACGCTGCAAATATATATACAGTATACCATTGTTATAGTGTGAGTTGGTAAGGATTAAACTGCTAAGCAGCTAGTGCTCAAAAAGCTGAAGCGTATCGAAACAAGCAGCTATACGTGGCAATACTTCCATATATTTGTAAATAAAATTATAATGTATATAAAAACATTTTTAAGATAGAAGAGTAAGGTCTCATAGACCGGAGCTGTCGTGCTATCTGACTAACGTTAGCAGTCGAGAAAGAAAGACTCCTCACCTGAACTTGTTGATAGTCTTTTTCCAGATCCTCCCATTCTTGTAAACATTCGTTTAAACCAGTCGGGTTAAATAACATTTCCAGACGGTGTATTTGATGAAAGGTAGTGTTCCCAGATAAGAGTCAGGAGAGTAACGGTCTGGTCCACTGTTCTCGGAGCGCTTCGCAATCTTTGACAGCCGTCCGTCATCTGAATGCAGCTTCACAACAAGCGTAGCCAATCAGAGGCCAATTCCGCTGCATATGGAAACGCCTCTCCCTGAATCTGACCAATGGGCGCTTTCAAAACAAGACCGATACGGCATGACACTGTAGCCTACTGACTGACTTCCCACAGACGCCCAGAAAGACGGAATACACCAACTGTGAATAACTTCAGGGTCAGTGTTGAAATGTAGACAGAACTTCTTTGTTATGTCATAGGAATAATGATTCGGCAGCAAATTTGGAAAAGGTTTATTACATTTACAACATATTTGTGTTATGTATATATACAGTAACATATATTCACAGTTAATTTCACATCTTAAAACTATTCTGCACATTGTTATATTGCCTATGGTGTGTTTACTATACGTATTTTATTGTTAGTTAGATATATTTTTAATTGACATTTAAAACCTGTAATTCTGTATAATCAGTGAATCAGAAAAGTCATTGAATATGAATGTGCGAGTGATGTTTCTGTTAAATGTTGTTATTGTCAGTAGTTGGGTTCTGATATATCTGTGACTTTCTTCCCTAAAGTCTGAAGCTCCCAGTCAGAAAGTTGCTGGACAAAGCCTCGATTTGGCCTCGTGTTGGCTTTGCACTGGTGAATATGATTCCACGCCTCCTAAAATGTTCAGAAATGACAGGTGAGCAATATTAAAAAAAATATCTGTCAGTAACATAAATGCAAAAAGTAAAAACATTACCTTTAGTGTGTATTTAAGGTGATATATAAGATATGCCATTGTTACAGCACAGCATCGGCTTACTCCAAGAGTAGAGAATACCAAAACAGAAGATTTATTGAGATGTGAACCTGAAATTAAACACCCACAATCATCAGAACTAAACATCAGATTTTTTTGATTTTTTTTGTTATTGTTTATCCACTTACCAATAAAAACACACGTTCTCTCAAATGAAGTGATCAAATCTGCCTCTGCAGAATCTGCAATTCGGATGTGTAAGACAGTGCAGTTTGCCTTTTTAAACCTAGTTTGCAAAATTTGTTTAATAGATTTATTTGGGTTTTCAGGTCATACTAAGACATGGCATGATTACATATATAAACATGAAATGGTGGGTTGGCTCACACAAGACTGCATTCATCAGAGACATTGACAAGTGCGTTCAGCTTCAGATCTTTGAGGATTTGAAGATTTGTGGCCTGCCTGTAATCACCCATATAAAGCTTGCCTGGCAAGATTTCCAAAGGATAGGGATTCAAGCTCTCCAACTCCTATAAACACAAGTATTTATGACTATTAAATATGTTTACAAACAGCAAAAACTTAATATTTAATCTGTTAAGAATAATACCCTAATACTGTAAAGAATCTTTTGCGTTCTTAGGAAAGGGTAGAGTGCAGAAAACTTCTCATAGCCCCCGCTAAGAATCTGAACAGGAAATTGGCTTGATTTTTCTATGCTGTCTGCACAGTCTATAGCTGGACCTTTAAGAAAAACATACAGTTATGATGTTTTCAGAGGTGTACTAACAGTTTTTGCAGAGTTCATAACATGTTAGTAAAGGTAGTTCCTTACCTGAATCTGACAGTGAATGTGTACTACTGTCATAAACAATTATGTATCTCATACTTTCAACCTCAACATCCAAAGGTATAATAAACTTTCCATCAGAATCCTTTAAAAAGCACATTACCAGTGGTGATTTGATATTTTGCAGAGTAGCAAAACAGGATATAAAAATCAGAAAGAAAAGGAAGGGGGGGACAGAAACATACCCATTTAGCATTTCTAGCAGTAATGATGTGGCTGAAGTTATATGATTCTGCTGCACGAGCATCTGAAGAAATAAGACTATTATAATACTTTCACTTTCACTTGCTAGAATTAGTAAGTTAGTCAATATTCAGTATATAAGAAATAACGTAATTCTTACCAATCAAGCAAAGATAATTGCTGTCTGCTAGCCTTGGTAGACGACTGTATTGATTTAGCATGTTGTACAGTTTTGTTGCCTCACAGAGGACTTTTCCAGCCATTGGTAACAGCTTGAGAACTGAAAATGCTGCTGTCTGTATGTCTCCAAACAAAAACAAAGAAATAAATAAAGGTTATATTTGACTAAAGAAATATTGAAATATTACTCCTCGAAATGTTTCTTTATTCACTGTACTTGCTTACGATCAAACAGCGTGCTGTGTGTTTACGCTGATGCTATGGTAACAGACAAACCACCGCATTGATTGGTTAAAAGCGTTCCGCTGCGGATGTAAACCCTTTCCGTTTTCCTTAACCAATCAAAAGTTAAAACTCGCCCCTTGGCGCTTCAGATGCAATCCTATTGGAGGGTAAACAATAAGGAACTATTTTCAAAATCAGACATATAGCTGTCTGCAACTCCGGGTATGCTTGGATTCAGGGTATGTTATTACTATTAGCTACTTAAATCGGTCAATCATAAATCATTAAATGACGTGCAATTCCTTTCCTAGGCCCTCGGCAGTGCCTTTCAGCGGCGGAGAAAGAGAAATGGCAGCAGTCGACGCTGGGCAATAAAGAGCAAGAAGTCACTTGGGACTCCTGCCATACCAACGGCCCCTATGTGAGCAACTAACGTTACTTTTCTACAAAAACAACGCCTGTGTATATCATACACTCTTACAGTATAGTTTAGGATTTTTATACCACGTATGCTAGATATTTTCATATGAGGTTATTCATGAGAGAAAATAATAACGTTATTTGCTGTAATAATGTCTGTTGTGCAGTATTAAAAAATGCTAACACCTTTTTATCTTTATTTTGGAGACTTAAAGGGACAGTTGACTCAAAATGACAGTTCTTGAATCGTTTATTCAATCTCATGTTGTTCCAAATCTGTATGACGTTCTTTTGTAAAACAGAAAAGAAGATATTTGAAGAATAATGTTGGTGAACAAACTGTTTTGGTGCCCATTTATTGGGATGCATTGTATTATTAAAACTGAGGCATTTCTGGAAAAAATAGGTAGACTATCCCTTTAAGACTTTAAAGTAAAGGCTTATGGACTAACTGTTATGTATACTTACTTTACTTTCTGGTAATATTTCCACCCAGTCCAGATAGCAAATTAAAAATGGACACTATAGAGGAGAGAAGTGTTCAAACCACTAAACGGCCATCTTCACCACTAAGTATTGGAACTCTGTTTTCTGCATTTGGAAGTGTTATGCAAAAAGGCAGAAAGACAATTTATCAAGTAAGTTTATCTTTCTTTTCTTTCTTTTTTTGCTTCCAATACAGCTTTTTAGTGTCTGACCTGCTTTATTTATTTATTTTTTTAATTTTTTTTTTAGATCTGTTCTGGACTCTTGAATTTCATCTTTTTCTGGAGAGGCTATTCAGAAAGAGTGGAGTCCCTTCACCAAAAAGTAGAGGAGCTGCAAAGGGAAATAACACTATTGCATTCCACTTTGAAGGTTGGAATTTTTCAGCTGTACTGAAAAAGACTCTTTAATTCTTTTCACAATTTAAGTGCTTACAATGTGCATACATTTTTACCTGATAGCTGTATCAAGAAGCCAAGACTGTAGGCGGTCAATGTGAAATGCCTGGTGGTGTTCAGCACTCTCCACCTCCACCACCACCACCCCCACCTCCTCCTCCTCCTCTTCCTCCTCCACAAATTCTATTGACACTTGCTGCTCCGAAAGTGGCCTCCCTTCCCCCTAAACCTGCACAAACTAGCTCTCTAAAGGTAACTTCACTTTGCTTGAGAAAACAAGTTATGATGGTTTGCACTATTTTAGAGTTTGTATTAATTTTCCTCCTGGCCTTTTAACAGGAGAAGCAGAATGTCCTTACTGCTGTAACTCTTCGAGATCTTCAAGCAGTACGATTAAGGAAAGTGACTGTAGGCCAAAAGATTCAGGTGAGTGAACGACTGTGTCCTGTGGTTGAGTCCTGCACTGAGTCAATATTTATGATGGCACATTCATTCACAGGTGTCTCCAGAGAGAAGAAGATCACCATTGGTCACACTTGCAGACTTGCAGAAAGTTTGTTTACGACGCTCTAATTCTGACCTCCCCTTGAAGTCTAGAGCAAGCAGGTAAAATTCCACATAAATTAATGTATTTATTTAGCTTCAAAGCAATGCATTTGTTTTTGCTATACATAATTTGTGCTCTTCTCTGTAGGAGTGTCTGTAGGACACCAACCAAAAATCCAGTGAATCTTCGGGTTCAGCTTCGAAAAATCAACTTATTGAGGTGAGATCCTCTTTACTTTGTATTGTTGGAATCAGAGCCTGCATCACATCTAGCTAAATAATTATCATTTGTTATATTCTTAGGAGTCCTGGTGGCACACCGCTATGTAACAAAGAGAATACTGTGGTCGATTCAAGCCTGGATCCAAGCATGACCAGAGGTTTAGGAAACCAGTATCTGGTAGGTAAACCGCTTTATCCCAAAATCAATCGCAGAATTCATTCTTTTGTTTTAAAACCGCTAGCTTCATTTTATCAAAAGGCAATTATATTTAACAATATAAATCATCATTCATTTTCATTTTTGTTTACAGAATGCTTTAACAAAAGGACTATCACCACTCAAGAGTGTCTAAAAGAAATTGACTGTTTTATTTTCATTGCATGGCCAGTCTTGTGTTGTTTTTTTCTTTTTGGCTTGTTTTTACATGTTTACTGTGACTGTGCTAATAGCTTTGGTTCTTATACTGTCGTGTTACTAAAGTAACTATTTTAGTGACAGCACAGTATTTGGTGTTACTTGCTGCTATGTTATTTTATATAATTGTTGCATGTAAAATGTGCTTCCTGCTGCTTTTATATCAGAACCCCCTTTTCAAAACATGCTCGCAGGCATTACAGCAAATGCACACTGTATGAAAATGTAAATGCGCATCAGCTCGGGCATGTTTATAGATATGGTTAATTGTATAAATAGTAGAACTAAACGATTGAACATGCGGTTCAGTGTCACTGTTACTGAATATGACTGTGGAATGTGCAAACTAACTCTGCTTTAAAATATAGTATTGTATTGAAGCCTGTACAGGTGTGAGACAAGACAATTATTGATCTGTAAATTCAGTTCGCCATTGATATCTTACGTGTGTTGTAAAACGTAAAGCACAGCTTGACCTAACCAGTTATGTCATTGTGAGACTCAGGATGTGTTTTATTTCTGTTTACTGGTGGGCCTGAGGTATAACACCCAAATACTTGTTACAATGTCTTAATGTTTTATTTTAAGGGTCTTTTGCAATATTTTTCTAAAGCCACTTTTATTTGTATGCAAAAAAATATTGCAATTTAATAAAAAACGTTTAATAAATATTGTACCTACAGAAAATGTGTGTGGTGTTGTATTTTTATTTTAACAGTGCATGTTAATAAAAGACAAAGTAAAGATTTTAATTTCTGGCTTTTAAAATGTACATTATTTTAATATTATTTATAAACCACTAAGGAATTTATTTGTATAACGATTTAGTAATTTTATGTAAAATTATAGTCGTTTTCATGCTTGAACTTATTGCAAAAAACATTTCGTCTTCATCATCTATTTTTTTTATTTTATTTTATAGTATTCATCAAACTTTTGAAATAGCTTGCATTTGTTTATTTTCAGCTTTCCTCAGTTTTTGCTGTAGTAATTCTATGTGGTTTTGTTTGATTTTTTTTTATTTTTATTTCTATTCCATTTTAGTATCAGTAACTTTAATTTTGTCAGCACATTCAACTACGTAAAGAACAAAGTATTTAATAAGAATATTTAATTCACTCAGATCAAGGATGTGTTATTTTAGTGTTCCCTTTATTTTTTTTGAGCCGTATGTGTGTGCTTTTAATTTTGTTGTTTTAATTGCCAACAACGATTTTTTTTTTTATAGTTTTAGGTTTAACTAACAATACAAATACTCTATTTCTATACAATGTATTCTATAGAATATATCTATTTCTAAAACAATTACTATTTGCACATTTACATTTTGCATGTTTTTTATCCGGACGTAAACTTTCAGATTTATGTATCCACCCGGACTGTTCTTCTGCGCTCAGAGAAATGCGTTCATCAAAGCCCCGCCTCTTTGTTTCTGTCCAGCAAAAATGGCGGTGCCCATGAATATCGGAGCACTGTTACAATCAGAAATAATAGAAGACACCGCGGACAAAGATGAGGGCGTTTGCGTACTGGGCATATTTGGGAAAAGCGCAATGCAACCGGGATCAATCAAAGACTCTCTCATAAACACCTTAGCGGATAAACACGTATTCTCTCTCTTTGGGAGCGACGATACTGACAGCTCGAGCGGGGGAGCATCGATTCGTGCTTATTATAATCAAGAAAACCGCGTGCTTTATCTTGTATTAACGTCTGTGTTTGACAACCGCCAGCTTATTCGCGCGTGCGAGTCATTGACGGCGGGTTTGGGTCACGCGGAAGCGCATGAGTGTTGGAAAACAGCGGAGAAAGATCACTGTTTGCAGCTGCTGTATCTCTTCTCGCTTTGCCACGTTCTTCTGCTGGTCCACCCCACATGTTCGTTCGACGTTACTTACGATAGAATGTTTCGCGCTTTGGACGCACTACGTCAGAAAGCGCTTCCACTGCTGCGCGCCTCGATTAAAGACTCGCCAGTGTCTAAAGAGTGGAAGTTAAACTGTCGACCCTGCCCTCCACGCTTGTTATTCGTGTTCCAGATGAACGGAGCGCTCAGAGTGACCACCTCTGGCACCAGTGGGAATGGGATTGATGGCTCTGGAGCAGATAAACCCAAAAAACACTCCCCAAGAAGGCGACTGCAGCATGCTCTGGAAGATCAGATATATAGGATATTCAGGAAAAGTCGTGTATTGACCAACCAGAGTAGTAATTGTCTCTTTACAGTCCCTGCCAATCAAGCTTTTGTATATGTAGTGCCAGGACCAGATGAGGACCCCATTGGCTCTCTTCTGGGGCACCTGCGGTCCAACTGTGTCCTTCGAGAAAGTGAAGGAGGCACGCCTGTCCCCAGGCAAAGGCGGTACCAGCAGATGAGGCACTCTAATAGACAACCCTCTTTCAATGTGGAAAGCAGTCTTTCTTCAGGAGGGCAGTTGGTGGACTGCACTTTAAAAGAGTTCCTTTGGCAGCATGTCGAGCTCGTATTGACCAAGAAAGGTTTTGATGACAGCGTAGGTCGCAATCCCCAGCCATCACATTTCGAGTTGCCTACTTATTCCAAATGGGTGCAAGCTGCATACAAACTTTATCAGGTCATGATAGAGAACGGTGAGGATGAGGCAGCCGAGATCTCCCTCAAGGTACAGGGTCAGCTCAAAGTGCTGGAGGGCTTTCTTGACGCAGATGCGAAGTTCTCTGAAAACAGGTGTCAGAAAGCCTTGCCACTGGCTCACAGTGCATACCAGTCAAACCTTCCCCATAATTACACCACCACAGTGCACAAGAATCAACTGGCGCAAGCACTGCGGGTGTACAGTCAGCATGCCAGAGGAGTCGCCTTTCAAAGATACGCCTTACAGCTCCATGAGGATTGTTACAAGTTCTGGAGTAACGGGCATCAGCTCTGTGAGGAGCGCAGCCTTACGGATCAGCACTGTGTACATAAGTTTCATCTGCTTCCGAAGCCAGGTAACTTAAAGGGCTATGTATTTCCTGGGATTAAAACCCATTACCTTGGTATTGATTGCACTTCTACATTCTAGATTCTACTGTACAGATATGAATTTACTTTCCCTTCAGCCTGAGAATTATTTGTTTTTTGCCAAAAAAATATAACTTTTTTATATTAAAAACTAAGAAGCAAACCCGGCCCAGATTTAACAAGTAATACAAAAGTAATGTAACGCATCACTTTCTATAAAAAAAATAAAGTAACATAATTATGCACGATATTGGGAAAATATGCAATATTGTTGTTGAATATTGCGATAATGATATTCCTTGCGATATAATATTTCTCTAAAGAAATGCTTTTTTAAATTATTATTATTAGCTATTTTAAAAAAAATTATATATGTAATTATGCTACTAAAATTAATAGATATTCGTCTGATCTATTTAAATCTAGTTCAGGCTACCCTCAGATATTCTGATTTCTGGTTTGCTGTTACCATAGACCTGACAACACAATATGAATTACTTTCAAACATTACTTTTTATTTAAATGTAACCATACACTCATCAAGAGTGTCTTAAAACAAGAGCATCTTTTAAACAAAATATTTCCTTGCCTTGCCTGTTTTTTTTTTTTTTCTTGAATTAATAATTATTAATAATAAATAATTATTATTAAACAAAAATTAAATAAGAAACTACTATTAAATAAAGTGTACAGTAGGGGTGTTCAGTTCCGTTTTTTTTGGAGTCGACTCCCGACTCCTAATTTTGGAGTCGGTGGAATCGACTCCATTTACTTTGTATTAAAATATAAATACATTTGCGCCTAAAAAAATCACATCAACCACCTGCTGTAAGTA
>JAUCNO010000002.1:8758720-8777233 GCA_032353835.1 Enteromius viviparus | reverse complement strand
CCTGGAGTCGATTCCGACACTAGGGCTAGTGAGAGTCGAGGAATCGACTCTTTTGGAGTCGACTCCCCATCTCTAGTGTACAGGCCTTAAATAAATTGGTATGTAGTGGGAACATATTGTAAACATCCACATAAATAATTAATATTAACTTGTAAACATTATGTAAACTTGAAGTAAAAACACGTAAACCTGTTTTGGCACAATGCCATACCATATGTGCTCGACTGTCAAAGCTGTTTTATTCCAGGTTTCTTGCCAGGAAAATTAGCATATTCACTTTCACTAATTTTTAAACATTTTAAAAATTGTGCGTTGGCACGTCACACCATTTCATGATGTACTAAAAAGTCTCTCTGAAGGTGAACTGCTTGCTGGAATATAGAGATAGTTCCTGGCTAGCTTACTCAGGTGTGGGAAATGGACTTGCCACCAAGTAAAAGGGTCCATCTCACTGTCTATGGTGGGACACATCATGTGGTTGTTCAGTTCAACTTCCACAGTGTGCGATGGTTCCATAGATTGCTTCACTTTCAGACATCACCCTGGCTCTGATGTCTGACACCTTGTTAGAGCTGATGTAGTTTGTCTTTAAATCTGGTGTTCATCAAGTGAAGAACAGGTTTCACATGAAACACTTACATAACTTTCACCTGATAGAGAATCTGTAAATTCTTGCAAAGGCTGCAGTGCCTGGTTTACAGACTCCAGTACATCTAGGTCCTGCCAAGAAGGAACTAAATGCCTTTGGACGTGACTGGACGTCGCTTATGGCCCGCTTTCCATCACTCATTTGTTATGTGATACGTCAAAATGCATGTAAAAACAGAGTGATGAAAACAGCTATTGATCTCTTGGTATTTTGTAGAACATACTTTCTCTACCTCAGTTACCAATTTTCTTCACATTGCAGGAGAGAAGCCAGAAATGGACCACAACCCCCCTATTCTATACCACAATAGTAGAGGCCGCTCTACAAGTTCATGTAACTGTGGTAGGAAGCAGTCTCCAAGAGAAGACCCATTTGACATCCAGGCTGCCAACTATGATTTCTTTCAAGTCAGTAGCAGTCAGGTGGTTCTACTGTAAAGATTCACTGCACAAGCTTCAAATCTGTTCTTCACCATTCTGTCTTTCATTGTCAGATGCTTGAAGAGAAATGCTGTGGCAAACTGGAGAGGATCAGTTTCCCAGTGTTCCAAGCCAGCACACCCGACCCCGCTCCTGCCAGTGATGAGGTGCCCATACCTGGAGAGGTTCCTCCATCAGGAGAAGCTGATCGTCTAAAGGAGAAAGAGACTAGCACTCACACACCTGGTGATAGCACAAGTCTGAGTCTCGCTCTTAGCTTGGGCCAGTCAACTGACAGCCTTGGAGCATATGGTGATGGAGCAGAAGGTCAAGAGAAGAGGCCAAGCTTGGTGGACAGACAGCCCTCTACAGTGGAGTATCTCCCCGGCATGCTTCATTCTGGATGCCCAAAGGGACTGTTGCCAAAGTTCTCAAGTTGGTCTCTTGTTAAACTTGGTCCAGCTAAGGCCTACAACAGCCTCACTGGTTTAGATCAACCTGGATTCCTCCCAGGCTCTGCTTTCCTCTTGCCCTGGGATGTTGTCATACGGAGCCGATCGGAGGAAGATGTAGGATCACTTGAACCTCTGGATGGGAGCCCAGCCTCCTGGCCAGCTCCGAATAAAGCATCTGCTGGAAAGCGAGGCAGCGCTGGAGGAATCGGACGAGGGCGCAGACGAGATGATGTAGCTCGTGCTTTCGTTGGTTTCGAGTATGAGGACAGCAGAGGGCGCCGCTTCCTTAGTTCTGGCCCTGATAAAGTAGTCAAAGTGCTTGGGCAAGGTGGACCAAAGGAACCTGCAACCAGATGCTTGAATTCTGATATGCCTTTATACATTCCCTCTCCAGCTCAGGGACGAGGGATAAAGCCACACTATGCTCAGCTGGCTCGTCTTTTCATCGTCGTCCCTGATGCTCCTCTTGAGATTGTCCTAAACCCACAGGTACAATACATTAAAACGTGATACATTGTCAAAATTGAAGTATTTAGAATGATTACCACTTACATTTATCCATTAAACTATACGATACTGTGCTTGTCTTCTGTCATAGGTCCAGCCCGGTCCCCCTCCCTGTCCTATCTTCCATCCAGAGCAGCCTGAGGTTGTGCTGCCCCCTGATGGACTCTGGGTGTTACGCTTCCCTTATGCCTATGTGACAGATCGTGGACCATGCTACCCTCCGAAGGAGAACCAGCCATTGGCAAACTTCAGGGTGCTGAGAGGCATTCTGCGTGCCAACACAACTAGTTCAACTCCACAGTAACAAAAACACTCTGCACTTTAAAGCATCTGTAATAGCTGTAGGACAAGGACATTTTGTGTCTCAATGATTCTTTTATTTCTGCCAGTTCTTTTATTAACCACATTCTACACTTGTTATTGTGGCTGTAAATACAAGCAATCGAATTAAGCAATATTGTGTTTACAGTAAATAAAAAGTTGCAGTGTAAAAAAAAAAAAAACAGTGCACAGTTTCATTCTAAAACTATATTATTTTAAACTTAATTTTCTGTTATGTGTATGCAGATAGTGTCCACTATTGATGTTCTCTTTGCTGTGGACCTTAGAGGTTGATGTTATAAATTATTTTTAAATAGTAAATAAAATAAGATCTCATAAAACACTTGTTTTTTTAGAAAGCATGTTAAAATATCAATCTGCTACTGTTGTGGTTTTAGATATAAAATAGCCAGTAAAACGACACAGAGAGGCGCTATTTAGTTATTAAATGATCTGTCTGATTACTGGTATATCTTTAACATCCTACTTAATACAACGTGAAGGCTGTAACATTTCTTGTAAATACGTTTTCTAATTTTAAAGTTATTTAAGCATTACTTTTGCGTTTAGTTTTTATTACTTATCCAGCTGACACAACACAAAGATAACAATGTTTTGGTTTTTCGCCTGCATATCCTCTGTGCTCGCTCATTGGTCAGTCAACTTTTTAGGCTGGCCAATCAGCGTATTGTTGCTAGGCCGTTTCGTCTCATCTATTTGCTGGCCTGGCTGTCAATCAAACTGGGAGCTTGTATTGCGAGGCCCGATGAGCAACGGTGCTGTATTTACGGAGCGCTGCGCTCGAGGTGCGTGGCTGATGAAGATACCTGGAAACTTTGTGTTATGAAGAATGATAACCTGCTGTTTTGCATGAAGTTCCAGTTTTAAAGAGAGAGAAAGTTGGACTTGCACGATACATTTCCATTCAAAGGTAACATCCTTCTAACTATAATGCTTGTAGTGATACCTTTTTATAGGAAGTTCGTCTGTTAAAAACGTAGCGTCTGTTATTTAATGCAGTATTACAGCTTACTAAACACAACCTTGTAGTAACTGTCAAGTTATATTTGAGTTCTATATTAAATCTCACTAACGATTATAGATGCGTAAAACATGATATATACAGAATTATGCATAGTTAAATGTCAATAATTATTAAATATAGACTGTTAAATGATTATATGCCATTATCAGCAAATGTTGGTACGTTAGGAAAAGAAAAAAATAGTTTATGCATGTGTCACTGGACATGCACACAAATTGTATGCTGTCAGGATGTTTTTATATGAATTTAACTTGCAAATTTTAATTTGCAAATATATGCTGTTTTGCATGAAAAAGAACATGTCCACTCATATTGCATAACTAACAGACTATTTAACATTAACGTGCATGTTATTAATATTTCAATGATTCTTGCATAAGTTGCTTATGTTTATGAAACCTGCAATGCATAATAAGCAATCCTAGAGGGCTAGGATGCTTAAAATGAAAGTGTGGCTATTAAATATTTTGTAGTGTTGATAATGTGTACTGTATGAGTGACACTCAGGCGTGTTGTCATTTTAAAGCTGGCTTTTCTGAATTGGTTTAGCTGTGGGTGTTTTCAAAGACGTGATCGCCAGAGGTGCTGAGCTGGTGCTGCCATCTGCACTCTCAGTCTGGTGGCATCTACTATGGCCTACATAGAAGCTGGTTCACTGACACCCACACATACTCGTCTGACCTGGATCCATCCCTCTGTCTCTCCATCTGACCCACTCCGTTTCCAACACTCTTGCCCTTAAGTAGCTTTGCACATTCATGGGTATTTCTGTCAGTTTGTGCCATCAGAATATGGACCGGGATATTATACATGTGGATGATTGAACCTTTTCAAAGTCTGTATATTCATTCGGAGGCTGTTCGATATCCAAAAAGTTAGGGAAAAAAAGCTTTTTTATTTTATTATTATTTGTTTTTATGATTGCATTTTTCCCCCTAACTTTAAAATATTCAAACATCATTTCTAGTGTGCATTTACCAGTCAGAATGAATCCTTTTAAAGAGCTTGCTTTTTTTACTTGTGCATTGTAATTATGTTAACAGGGACTCTGTAAAATAAAGTGTTAATCCATCAGATGTGTAATCGACAATTTAGTTAGAGCTAAACATCACAGCATATGTGTGTACGCAGCAGGGGCTTTTTAATTTGAGCTGACAGTTTTCAAAGGACAGCAAAAAAGGTGCTATTATGGGAGCTGCCTGCTGTGTATTATGTGAGGGACTAGGGGGGAACAAGGGGGGTTCGCCACCTGTCCAGGGGTCCTTGTCTGTTTAAATGCCCTCTTACTGCTTAAAATGCATGAGACCTTTTATTATGTTGTAGTTTCACAAACAAAGCCATTTATTAAAAGCAGATTTTGTGCTGATGTACCTGCTACACCATGTGTTATTGTTACATAACAATATTTTTATTAAAAACGGGTTTATCTGATTTGTGTTAGTGTAATACTTTTGGATGGAGATTATATTGATTTACAATATCACAGCCTTTGTTTTTCCAAGTTTATTGGGGAAACTTTAACTAGTTTTCTTGATGTTTGCAAGGATTAACAAGAACCAACACACCTGTCTTTAGGTTAGTATTACTCATGCTCTACTGAGAATGCTTAAACAAGTGTGTTTCTTCATCAGAATAGATTTGGTGAAATGTAGCATTAGCGGTGTTAGAATGAGAACATAATTTCACTTTAAACCATTACCTTTTTGACGACTTGAGCAAGCGATATAAAAGCGTATCTGTTCCAGATGAAGAAACAAGCTTATTTACATCTTGGATGACCTGAGGGTAAACTATTCCTTTAAGGAAATGCATTTCCCCTCATAATAATTGCAGTCTCTTGCAGTGTTAGATTTGTTTGCCGAGTCGTCAACTGTGTGGCCATGTTTAGACAATTGATTAATGAGATCTCTTCATTATACATGTGTTTGGTCTGCTGCAGACTAATTTGAAATGGTAAACACAGAAAGCAGACGGAGACGAAGTGGGCACCGTTTATTGTGATTATGGCCCCGGTAATTATATTGGCGACAACCGTTTATCTTCATCTCATCTGTCGAGCTCTGAATGATTCCGCACGTAATTATTTTACCTCCAATTAGCCGTATACCAGCGACGTATCTATCCTTTGTTGATTCTGTATGATTGTGTTAAAAGTTCCATGAGGAAATGATGATGCTGTATCATTTGGCTAAACTATACAGCGTTCCTAATGGCGGAGCGAACACAATGGTGCTTAATTATGCCAAGGAGAGTCCAATTTCAAGCCTCACTCCGGTGACTAGAATACTCTCCGGCTGTATTTTTGTACGGCCACGTCTGTGCCAAATCAAATGCAATCACAGAATCGCAAATAGTTTCCCAGGAAACCTTACTTGCAGCCTTTTATAAATTGTCTAATTCAATTTACTGAGTCATTGAGTTCATGTGATATCTAAAAAAGAATTTCTTCTTTGAGTGTTTCTCACAGTCACACTAGCTTTATTTATATGGTAACACTTACAATAAGGTTTTTGTGTCCGTGCATTAGTTAACTAAGATTAATAAGTGCCTTCTGGGTATTATTTATTGTTAGCTTATGTAAGCCAGTGTAGCATCAACAACTGTAACATTATTGTTAAGTGTTGCCATTTGTATTCTACACTGGATAGAAAACATTTGTTCCTTTCTAAAAATGTGCTGTATGACCTCAGCAGGGTTTATTGCTGACTCTGCTGAGTCAGAACAGCCAGCGAATGCTTTTGTTTATGTGATAATTATGTCGGTTTGCAGAGATGTGGTTGGAATTCAAATATCTGATGATGTCACTCCCAAGGCCCCTTTTCGATCTCACGAATAGCTGTCCGCGCTTCTGGGTAATTAAATAAGATGCCTGCGGATTCTTTTAGTAATTAGTTCTGCCTTAAATCTCATCCAAAGCTGCTGCCTCAACAGGCGAAAAGCTGCCAACACGCTACGATGACGTCAAAGAGGGCACACAATACGTCCGATTGCCAACTTATTCATTGAATTCAGAAAATCACCACTAATTTGCGGGACTTGGAGATGTAGTTCATCCAGTAAGATGCCAAATGCATCAACTCGTTTTCATTTCATTCCAAACATGACTGAAAAGGAGATGTTTAGAATCATGTTCGAGCTGCTCTTTTCCATAAAATAAAAGCAAAATAGTGACCAGAGGCTATCAGTCTCAACAAAGCACTATAAAAGCAGTTGATACGACTTAAAATATAACATTTCAGAGCCAAAGTGTAGCGAATATTTGTGTATATATGAATAATGGCTTAAATGTGGGTCATATGCCTTAAAATGTAGCACATTAATTACTTGTGTTACATCCCAGGAGACATTTTGTGATAACGTATAGATTTGTTTTAAGTTTAACATATTTTATTAGGGATGAATCCATCAAACAAAGAGGAGCGTTGAAATCATAGGCTGTCTGTCTCTGTGTGTTTGAGCCCACGTCATTGGCAGGTCTCCAGCTCTCTGCATTAAAAAGCCGCCTCTCATACAGCGCAGCCCCCTTCTAACCCGAGGCCAGGATGAACGCAGGACCACACAATCACAGTTAGCTGACAGACAACAGCTCACAGATGCTCTGATTCATGCCTGTTTGCCTGCATTTGCACCGTGTTCTTGTGAATGACGTCTGCTGCCGTTCGCTGTCTGTGTCTTGCTGACGTACACTCTGCTTTCAACATCATTTCGCATCAATCTGCGCCATGTATGACATCAAAGATGCAGGACTACACTGTAGAAGTCTTTACTATGTAATGTCTATTCATTCTTCATTTCTTTGTACATTTATGTACAGTATATAGCTACAACATGTCAAGCTTCTTAAGGGGCCACTACACTTTATATTTTTTTATAGCTATTTTTTCTCTTTGATACTTAAAGTATAAGGAATAGTTCATACAAAAATAGAAATTCTGTCATAATTTACTCACCTTCAAGTAGATCCAAACCTGTATGAATTTCTTTTGTAAGAATAAAAATTAATAAAGGTAGGCTGTTTTGGTCATAACTGATTTCCATTGCATTTTTTTTCCTACTATGCAAGTCAATAGTGACCAAAACAGACTGGTTACAAACCTTCTTCATAATATCTTCCTTTGTAAATTCATACAGGTTTAAAACTACTTGAGGGTGAGTAAATGATGACAGAATTTTAATTTTTGAGTGAACTGTCCCTTTAAACTGGCTGTTTTTGCATCTGAATTTTTAATATTACAATGTGTAAATTTAACATGTTAGGTTATGATGTGTACATCTCAGAGGTTATGTGTTAGTGTGGTTATGGTAGTGGTGTATTTAGGTATACATAATAAATATACACAGTACATATACATAATGTAAACGAAAACTTTATTTTGAATGCAAATAATTATGATTAATCGTTTAAAAGCACTTATATATATTTATATATATAATACACACATACAGTATATATTTTAAAAATATTTCAATGTTTATACATTATATTTTCACATTCTTATATTTTATATATAAATATATTTAATTTATAAACAACCATTTTTCTTAAATATATATGTGTTTGTCTTTATTTATACATAAATATACACACAAATATTATGTAAATAAAACATTTATTCTGGATGCTATTAATCACAATTAATTATTTGACAGCACTAATATATTTATTTATTTGTCTGTGTGTGTACTTCATTCCAAAATGCTGATTTGGTGCTTAATTATTATCAGTTATTGTTGGTAATTATTAATAATGGCAACTTTTTACTGTCATTTGCTACTTAATATTTATTGGGGTTTTTTCAGGATTCTATTTGAAATAGAAATATTTTGGTACATGATAAATAAAATAATATAAAATAATAATAATAAAAAAATCTTACCCCAAAATTTCACTGAAAGTGTATTTTTGCATTGTTTAGTTCTCTTCCTAAAAATGTGTGTGTGTTGCTCACAGGTGTGCTCTCCTCTCTCCAGAAGCTTCACCACGGCCCTCACCTGTGTGCTTCACTGTTTCTCCTGCGAGTCATCCTGGGTTGACCGGCCCTTCCTGCTCCGCCCCCGCGCTGTCTCTCCCGCCACGGTCGCCATGACACGCTCCAAAACCTTCCAGGCCTACCTGCCCAACTGCCATCGCACCTACAGCTGCATTCACTGCCGAGCACACCTGGCCAACCACGATGAGCTCATCTCAAAGGTAATGTCTCTTTTAGGCTGTTTTATCTTAACCGTAGACCTTATTCAGGTTAGACTCCATATTAAATTGGACGAGAATTTCTGAAGGATCACGTGACACTGAGTAAGGATGCTAAATATTCTGCAGTTCTATGACAGCAACACATTACATTTGAAAATATATTCAGATAGAAAACAGTTATTTTAATTTTTCACAATATCAATGTTTTACTCCATATCCTATCAAATAACTAAATCCTTGGTGAGCATAAACAACATTTTTCACATATAATTAAAATCTTACCTCAGACTTTTAAACAGTAGTGTTATTGTAAATTGCTGTGTGGATTTTGGAGAAACTTTTGTTGCTGCTCTTTAAAAACGGTCCCATACATAAAAACTGAGTTTATGACTTCGTTAGTGAAATCATATAATCCCACTTTAATTGTACTACATGCGCACACCTCCAGTGGCACACTTTTTAAACTCCATATGGGGCCTTTTTATGAGGTGTGTGTGCATGGAGAAATATATGTCAGGGATTATTAATAGCACCTTTAATTCATAAAGTGAACTTTGTGCGTGCAAGTTATCTGCGCATGGATTGTATACGCGGGCAGAATGTGGGTCAGTAAGACACTCCGCTTCCTGACGTACATGTCACACAATCAAGGATCAAGAGAAGCAGGTCATCGTTTGGGCTTGTGTGTGCCACAGAAGTAAGAGTAATCACGTCTCTGTAGAATACCCATAATGCTACACTAAAGTCTGCGCACAGGGTTTTTGGTCGTCTGATACCGTGATTGTCTCAGACAGGGTTTTTGATGCGCCGTGTGTGTGTTTACAGATCGTGCAGATTAGACCAGATTGTTTTTGCATCATACGTTAGTTGTCCGCATACTGTGTTTGCAAAATAAAGCCAGCGGTATCCGGCCTGCCGAGGCTTCCTTGTGTTGCAGGGGGAGCGAGAGCACTGCCGGCGGTCCTGGGGAGGAATTGAGGTTGAAATGATAATTAGATTTCAATTAGTTCGAATCCCTCCGAACCACATAAAGGTCAGAGTGGAACATGATAATTGTAGTAGTTTAAAAGTAGGTTAATAGAGTTTTGCACAATAGGAGGCTTGTGTTTTTGATTTAACCATCAGGTAGTAAAACTTGTTAAAGAGGAAGAAATGGTGATCCAGCATTTGTGTAGCTAGTATTTGAAATATCTATAAAATGCCACATATTCTGTGAATTTACATACATTTTTAAGTGTTATTAATTAATAATGAAAACACTTTTCAATGCAGCAGTTATAGATTAAATGTTTCATGCAAGTCAAAAGTAGTAGAATATTTGTTGAGGTAGTAAAGAATTACATGCAGCGTTAACATTTTATGTTTTACAATATACACAATATTTCACAATATTGCTGTTTTCACTATATTTTAAAAACTAAATATAAAAATGTTAAAATGTTACCAACTCCAAACATTGAAAGATGTAATAATATAATATGCTATTTATGCTATTTGCAGTATATTTATTTTTTCCTACGCTTTAAATATACTTGAGTTTTCATGTATACATCTTATTTGTTTTTTAAAAATTGTAAACCTTTTTTTTATATAGATAAAACCTATTTAAATCCGTATGTTATTAATTAATGTGTTACTATTGCCAGCTCATAAATACAAAATAATTTAGGTAAAATAACAGATTAAGATTCAATGTTTTATTTGAACATTTGTTTAAAGAAAATGAATAATCATATTTCATTTCTATTTTAATTTTAAATCATTGTGGATCTGTTAAATCACTGAATATGAATTGTTAAATCTGAATTGAAATAAATTATTTAATCCATTTTGAATTGATTGACTGAAACAGGCACTTTTATCTGATTCACAGAAAATTAATTAACACCCTACAAGTTTATGATGTGTCATGGCTTCAATCAGGTCTTGTACTGTAGATTATTAAGGTTTAAAGATTTAGGTTTAAAGAGAAAGAACACCTTCATTACCATCCAGTATAGCTCAGCCAAAATGAAACCACCCTAATGATCTTTTGATCCATGCCCATATGGCCAAACCGCTTTCAAATACCCGTAATTATGACCCTGCCCCTGTTTCACATCATGTCTGGGAAATCCTATCTGCCAAGGTCATGAATGGAGCAGCGAAGGGAAATAGATTTTTCCAAGAGATTACCTGTTTATTATGATGTGGATTTTCTGGCTGATTTTGAAATGTAATCTTTCCTGTCTTTTTTTTTTTTTTTTGCAGTCTTTTCAAGGGAGTCAAGGCAGGGCCTACCTCTTCAACTCGGTGTAAGTCCTGTGGTTTGTCTTAACCATCCAACACAAGAAGGTCAGAAAGGTCATGACTAATTTTGGCATACTCTTTTCATCAATCAGGGTGAATGTAGGCTGCGGGCCGGCTGAGGAGAGGGTACTGCTGACCGGTCTTCATGCGGTGGCTGATATCTACTGTGAGAACTGTAAAACCACTCTGGGCTGGAAATACGTAAGTTCTGGATCAGACTACACACATTTACCTCAAACACACACTCATGATCACTCACACCGCACATGTACACGTACATTTTGACAGCTTTCTCTAGCTGTCTCTAGAATATAACTCGTCCATGTCTCACGTTAGGGAGAAGATTATGCTAGAGACACAACTCAACAAAAGAGATCATTTAAGTGGCTTTTTCACACACTCATGACCTGCTTCCCACGTCACTAATCTACTGCTGACAATCTTTTAGTACCTTGGGCTTTCAAAGAGTCATTTTAGTCTATTGGGATCCGAATGCAAGCTTTATTTCAAAACCGTGGTCAGAACATGGAGGGTCAAAAACATACCTGTGGCAAACAGGTATGACGGAGGCAGAGCACAAGGAAAGTCCATTAAGCTGGCAGGGTCGATCAAGGAGCAAACAGAATTAAAAGGAGCAAGACAGAGCAGTAAATCCAATATCAGGGCAGAGGTCGGTACACAGAGAAACCACACAGAAAACAAGACAGAACAATCACTAGAGTAAATGCTTTGTAGGAGATTAACTACAAACACAGACAGTTTTTAAAGATGAGACAACAAGGGGGAGGAGCCAGTGAATTGTCATGGTAACTAATGAGAGCTGAGGGATAGATGAGAACAGAGACAATATTTCACAATAAGACACCAAGATGGAGAAACACAGACAGGGGTAGCACTAATATATCTGAGTGCACTCCAGCCGGCCGTCATGACAATCAGGTAAAACACAACATTTACATAATTGTTCGGAAGTGTGTGCACAATATGTTTTTTTAAAGGATGTGAATTCTTTTATTTAGCAAGGGTGCATTTAATTGATCAAAAATGACAGTATATTTAGGATTTCTGATTCAAATAAATGCTGTTCTTTTTAACTTCTTTTCAAAGGATCCTGAAAAAAGCATCAGTGTTTCAACAAAAATATTATGCAGCACAACTGTTTTCCACACTGATATTAATAAGAAATTGTGTATAAAAACTATTTAAAGGTCTAAATTACATTTTAAAATACATTTAACAACCATTTATTGCTATAATATTTTCAGTATTTGTGATTAAATAAATGCAGCTTTGCTGAGAATTAGAAAAATTTGAAAATTTGAAATTTCTAATTCTAATTTAATTATAAAAATCTAAATCTAATTTAGTAATATAATATAATATAATATAATATAATATAATGTTGTAAAACCTAAAAATCTTAATTAATATTAAAACATACCAAAATATGCTTAATATTAGAAAATAACAATAAAATCAAATAATATAATTGACAATAAGATTATAGTTTTTAAACAATAAATTAATGCTTACATTTTCATATTTGGCAACCTTAAATAATCCATATCATAAATATATATACATATAAGAAAAAAATATAGAAGCATATATCTTCTATAACAGAAGACACATGACGGAAATCATGAGGCATTTTGGAATCCACTTAAGGATATCACTTTCTGTTTAAAAATGTGATTTTTAGTCACATAACAAAAGGTTGAAATTGAATTCATCTGAAAGGTTTACATAATGCAGATTATGACTTTTCAGCCTTTGAATCTTTTCCCCCACAAAAAATATTAATGTTAATTCATTATACAAAAGGTGTGTTCAAGACGTTGTTACTGTATGTCTAAATGATCTAATTGACATCATTCACACTTATATTTAAAGAATAAGCATATCAGAATAGATTTAGAAGTTGGTGCTTGTTGTACAGCCCATACATAGTGAAACATCTCCTTTAATACTGCTATATAAAGGTCTTATACTGTATTTGATTGACATATCTTCCCAACAGGTGTACCATTATTTTTGGATCGGCAGATCTTGACTTTGAATTGACCACGCACTCGTTTCTCTTTTTCTCTCTCCCTCCCTCCTCTTCTTTCCGTTAGGAGCATGCCTTTGAAAGCAGTCAGAAGTACAAGGAGGGCAAATTCATCATCGAGCTGGCCCACATGATCAAGGACAACGGGTGGGACTGAAACCCCTGGACTCCCATAACGCTGGAAAGAGACGTGCAGCATATGAATAATTAGTTTCATTATCTGGCTGTAACCTCCTCCCTGGAAATCTGTCTACCTGACACGCACCTCTAAACCGTGAGGGTGCAAGGTTCATAGCAGCAGCGCTACCCATTTCCTCTGTGTGTGTGTGTGTATATAAGAACGAATGTGTGCCAGCTAGACACCAAGTGTTTCTATTATGCGAGTATTTTTCTATTCAATTCAAGGGAGTGCGTGCAAGCGATTCCCGGCACAGATCGACGTTTGCTTTCCTCTGGGGTTGGCCAAGATCACACTTTTGTCCCACACTCAGGTTTAACTAATGGCTGGATCCATGGTGAAGAAGGGTGAAAGACGAACCCATTTAGCACGGCACCTTTTAACTCATCTGAGGCGAAAACTCAATTGTTTCCCTTTTCTTTTGTGTCTTTGTTTCCTCCGGTCACTTGCATGTTGTTTATTTATACATGTATTTATTGATCTGTTCGTTACGTTTGTGGTGAACCGTAGCAGCCACAGTGGTCTTACTTTGACCTCGTATAACGTAAGTAGCAACGTTTGATAGAGATTGGTACGTACACTTCCTCTCCAGATTGTGATCAGTCTCTGTTTATATGTGATTATGGAGTAAATAAGGCATTCGTATGCCATTTACAGGGCACAGGTCGCGTACATTAGCCAGGGCCAAGTCCTTTGCCCCAGACGCAGCTGAGAAAAGCAGCTGTCGGCTTTGAAAGGGAACTGAGGCGTTCTCACAGCCTGTGATTTCCCCTTCGGTCTCATTATTTCCCTCTTTGAATCACAAATCAAGTGGTAAACCAGGCTTTCTCTTCACGTGTTTTGGGGAAGAAAGCGATCGACAGCTAGTAAATGTGGCCGCTGGATGAGGTAATCCAGATGGGGCTATAAAAAGCCTTGGCGCAACCAAAGACTCTTTCATCACCTACGATGACCAAACTGAGTTCGATTTCCTGATTTAAGGCCTGTACACACCAATAACAGGAATGATAAATATAACGTTTTTCTGTGAGAATAATAGCGTCCACAACTGTGGTGATAACGACGCAGAAGAACAATAAGGATTTTCGCTTCATGAGCAATGAAAACGTTGACAGCCAATCAGACAGCGGTTGACTTTAACAGGCATGAGCATTTAAAGGTGAGAGAACCTGCGAGACCTTTTTTCGTACAAAGTACGATATTTCTAACCATACCATAGACAGCAAAGATATTACCGCAATCAATGCACCAGGGGCTGAACTGCAGCTTTATTAAGCTATGGGAATACTTTTTGTGTGCAAAGAACAAAATAGTAACATAAATGATTCCTGTCTACTGAAAGTAAACGGCACTGATTACATTCTGGGGTACTCTCCAAAAGATGGTAACTCTGGTAGAAGTTACATTATTGCTGTTTTCTTTGCGAAGGAAGGTTTTTTTCGTAGCTTCGGGATTTTTTTTTTCAATTATGTCCTCGCTACGTTTCTGTGGGTTGGTTGTGGTAATATCCTTGCTGTCTATGGAGGGTCAGATAGCTCTCAGATTTCATCCAAAATATCTTAGTTTGTACTCTCAAGATCCACAAAGGTCTTACAGGTTTGGAACGACATGAGGGTGAGTAATTAATGACAGAATCGTCATTATTAGGGTGAACTAACCCTTTAATGCAGTGCTTGCTTATAATGAACAGAAATTAGCATTGGCTGGTTATCATTATAGTCGTTGTTCTTGGTGTGAACAGACCCCTTTAGATGCATCGTTGTGTGTCATTCGGTTCAGTTGAATTGTCTTGTGCAGAACAAGTCGATTTTACTTAGAATTAGGTGTTTTGGGTGTTAATGTATAATGTGTTATTTTGAGTATGTATTTATGATCAGTCATCATGTATTGTTTAAGCACTCAATCTTACATCTGTGTATTTATCGTTCTGTGGGACCGCTCCACTTACTCCAACATTATTATTATTTTTTTTAATCATTTCAATTTTCTTTTTTTTTCAAGAAAAGTGTGTGAGATACATTTGGAATCAGTATATTTTAATCTGATATCAATAAAGCTCTCATTTTATGCATGCCCTTTTTCCATTTGTCTTTTTAAGAGTTTACTATTCACTGTTTTTAATAATGGTAAGAATTATATTTTTAATTCTAAAAAATGCCATTGCAGTCTACAGTGTCACGATCCTTCAGAAATCATTCTAATAATAGTTCAAAAGAACAATATAATTAAAATACCTGTATTTTTTATCACTGTAAAAAGTTGTGGCTTTTCATCAGTTTAAAGCATCACTGATTTTTTTTGTGTATTTATCTTTAATTCACATTTTTAAATTTATGCCATAAGTGAACTGTGTTTCTGCAGATGTTTAGGATATGAATTTTGAGAGCACAGTTCAACTGTTCCCAAAGGCCTGTCTCTGCTGAACCTTGTACGCTGTCTCTGCATGCAGTGAGTGTGTGTGAGAGAGGGTGGCAGAGCCAGGAAACATTGTTTACAGCAGCAGATGGTGGGCAGGCTCTCATAACCATGATACTAGGAGCAGCCGTGTGAGTGACAAACATTGTGTATTTCCCTCCCAGGCAGAACTAATACTATGAATCCTTTGTTTTATTCAGGCTCCCGATGGGAATTAACACCCTGTAACATCTATTACAGCACTTAAAAGCTTCACATTACTGATAGAGACTGCTTTCCATTTAAAAAGACACAAAAAGCAGATTTAACAAAGATTTAAGTCGATTTATACACTTTTTTTTTTAAATTCGCAAATTAAGCAGTTTTACCAGAACATTGCATGACAAAAAACACATTGTATTAGCATGAATATGCAATTTTAACTGTCAAATGATGTTAGATAATTCATAATATATTTATCTTCATTGCAGGGTGAATTTCACCTCATTTCTGATACAAACACACACACTATATTATAATTACAATGTAAACTATGTTTAAATTATTTTTATTTAGAACAAATAGTAGCTAGATATATATCATTTAAGAAATTACAGCCAATGAAAATGCGTTTAAACGAAAATGCCAAATAAAAAAACGAAAACCTGTGGTATTGATACGAGAAAAAAAGGATTTGGGCGTATATGGGACACGCACGTGTTTCGCATATGATGCAAAATTTGTTGGCGTGCATATGATACGCAATTACGCCACAACCCTAATCCTCATTGCATAGCATAAACATGCCAAAGTGCATTTTTGCATATCTATACCACTAGTTTTCGTTTTTATTCTGTGTACTATTTATAGCAAGCTCTTGAGATCGGGTAGGATGTTGCGGGGGGTACATTTAAAGCAGCTTATTTGTGGAATAGGGTGGAGGTCTGTGTTTCTGTCTCTCTCGACCTCTCCTCAAAGCTGCCTGCCTCAGCCACATGATGTATACTAAGCTTCTTTCTGGCCAAACCCACTGTGTCTAAAAATAAATACAATATCCATCCCGGACAGAGAGTGAGTTGAGTGTCTATGTGAGAGAGAGAGAGAGAGAGAGATGAGGAGAGACAGAGACACAGGTCCTATGTGGAGAAAATACACATTCTTACCAAAAGCCAATATAGAGCAATACCCTAAGATTAAATGACATTTGTCGCACTAAAAAAAGATTAATACATATAAATCATACACTTGTGCATTTAAATGCCAAAATCTTTTCTCAACACTCTTTTAACTCTGATTCACATTAGAAAATGTTCCCAATAAGAGTCATTTCAGTCTGTCTGGAATCACATGAAATAACAGAACAAACTGAGACAGACTCAATCCAGAAGAACTGTGGCAACGTCTCCAAAGATGAAGAAAAAAACCTACCTGGAAAGCTACCTGAAAAACTATGGGCAAGTGTACCTCGGAACAGAAGCTGTTTTACCAAAAGCTGTAATACTGAATATTTATTTGATTTAGTTAATAGAAGTTAATTGATAAATTAAATCTATTTATGGCATTATTTTTGAAAGCATCCTCATTTTACAGCATTTTTACACGAGTGTCTAAAACGTTGAACACTACTGTAGCTTTGCAGGTATGTTTTTTTTTAAGCATCTTGGAGATGTTGGCACGGTTCTTCTGAATTGAGTCGGTCTCAGTTTTTTCTGTTTCTTCATGTGACTCCAGACAGACTGGATAATGATCAGATCTCTGTGTAGAGCACTGGCTGTTGTAATCTCACTACATTATTACAATTAATGACAAAAATAATGTTTGGATATGTTTTTTTTGTTAATGCTGGTGAACATAATAGTGGCCTAAGACCTTTGCACAGTCCTGTATAATAATTTATACTTTTGACCAGGGGGGGTAGCACCAAATTCTGGGCCCTTGGCACAAGCAGTGGCCATGGGCCCCCGTAAGCTCGAGGGTTACAACTGTAACAACGGCCTCTGTGGCTCCCTCCGACCGTAGTCAGCGGGAACCATCTCCCTGGCAGTGAGAACTGCAAAGCAAACGCACTCTTCAGGCAACACGAGGTACCACCGATCAATCCCGAGCCCAAATGTATCATTTCACCTACCTGTATCATTGCACCAGTCCAGTGGGATCTCATCGCTGAAATCACTAAGGCTCAGTCACAAGAACCAGCACCTCCCGAGTGCCCACCTGGAAAGGACTATGTCCCCGCAGCTCTTCGTGCCAGAGTTCTACACCATGTTCATGATACCCCTAGCTCAGCACATTCTGGGATCCAAGCAACCCTAGAGCTTGTCCAGAACCGGTTCTGGTGGCCCACTCTCATCCCCGAAGTTACTCAGTTCGTTCAGCGCTGCCCTACCTGTCACATCTCTAAAGCCTCACACCAGAGACCGGCCGGTCTGCTTCAGCCTTTGGAGATACCCCAACGTCCTTGGTCCCATATCGCCATGGACTTCATCAGATTTACCACCATCTCACAACCATACAATACTCACCGTGGTGGACTGTTTCTCCAAAGCCTGCCATCTTATTCCCCTTTGAAAACTTCCATCCGCCTGGGTAACAGCCATGGTCATCCTCAAGCAGGTCTTCAGGTTTTACGGCTTCCCGGAAGATATAGTCACCGACAGAGGACGTCAATTCACCGCCCACCTATGGTCTGCCAGGACATCCTTGACCCCAACTTACTCACTGCTTACCATCGAGAACACCCAGACCATCCAGCTCCCAGACCTCACGGTAGACCCTGGCGTCAGCCACCGCCTCGCTTTAGGAGCCACTTGCAGGGGCGGGGGCTCTGTAACAACGGCCTCTGTGGCTCCCTCTGACTGTCATCAGCAGGAACTATCTCCGGAGTACTGAGTTCCGCCCGGACCCTAATCCTTGAAACACCCAGTCACTTCCACGCCAGTGCTGCGTCCGAAATCGCATACTGCTTAAGTAGGTACTACATTTAAAACCGAACGTACTACCCGACCGTTAAAACAG
>JAUCNO010000002.1:8737531-8758620 GCA_032353835.1 Enteromius viviparus | reverse complement strand
AATAACCCAACATAATGACCCAATATGTGTAACCCATCTATTGGGTTAAGAAAATAACCCAACGTTTTTTACTGTGTGACAAAAATAATGTTTGGAAATGTAAACTGATATTTCCAAATGACACGCTACAGCAAAAGATAGAAATAACAGACTTAAAACACTTTTTTATGTTGGTGAAAATGAGTGGCCTAAGACTTTTGCGCATTACTGTATATATATATATATATGATTATATTTTATTACATATATTTGTGTATTAATATATAATATATAATTAAATAAAATTAAATATTTGAGCACTTTCTGTGGATTTATCTGCAACAAGCTTTGTGTGAAACTGAGAGGTACAAACATAGTTTGACAAAAGCATAAATAAGACCTAAATTGTTTGCAGATACTGCTAGGTAAAAATAATAATCAAAATATCCAGAAAGCAAGCAACATATGTTATAAATAAGGTCATTTGTGTCCACTGTAGTAAGGTGAAGTATTTGTGCTTCCTGCTCATTAAAACTATCATTTAGAGCTGAAAATGCTGTATTGCTGTCCAAGTCTAACTTACATATAACATTTGTGTTTCCTTGTCTGAGGCCAGGAGGGTAACACAGGGTCAAATGAGGTGGGGTACATCTAATCAGGAAACCCAGAGGCTGTGGTCCGGGGGGAAGGGGCTTGTTTGGGGTAATTATATAGCCCACACAGCGGCAGATGGTTTGGGAGGGGGACCAGGAAGAAGGTTGATGTTAGTAACAAAGCCAAAACCAGTCTGATGCACGAAATTAGTGACAAGAAAAACTAAAGGCTACTCCTTTACTCTCTCTCTCTCTCTCTCTCTCTTTCAATGACTAGATTGCCCTCAAAATAGTAAAAAGCTCTTTGACCATGTTCACATATGAACAATGGAGGATCAAGAGGATGAGCGTATTTGATTAAATAGCACCTCGCAATGAGATTAAAGGGGGGAGGCTTGTAGGTTTGACGCAGATTTGCAGAAGGAGCATGTTTTCAGCACGTAATTGGCCTCTGCACTTCCTGGTTCAAGCTGGGCCATTAATCTGAGCCCGGCCAGGTTAAAACTATTAGACCAGCAGAAGGTCTGCACCATCTGCACTCAGCTCATAACAGTATAAGGCCAATGAAGAGAAGTGAGGGGGTGCCTGAATGAGCTCTGGCCAATCTGTGTGGATACATGCATGATGAAAGCACTCAGAGCAATAGATTAAGAACCCTCCTCCTGGCAAACAGCCACACACGCACTGTCCGAAACAAACGGCTGAAGCATGCTGAATGGAAATGAGAATTTTAGGCTTTGGGTAGCACACCTGCCCTTTTAAAACGTTGGAGCAGCTGGGTTACCGCTATGCTGCTTATCCAAATGCTAAGCTGGTATCAACAACAGGCCACCTGCAGTGCAGACGTTACCCATCCACTTTTTAATATGCTTTAAGAAAGGCCTCTGTACGCCGCCAGGTGCATCACTTTTCCAAGCCATCTGAGAGAATCTAATTCGGTTTTCAAACACACGTGGTGTTTATAGATCAGAAAGTGTGCTGGGTTTAGTTATATACTAGGCCTAAACATGTATACGTCGTTTAAGAATCTCATATAGTGTTTATGTAAACATTGATTAGGCATTTTTGTCTTAGGTTTAGGGTAAAAGAATAGCATTGTACTACTATGGTTCTACACGTACAAAAATTAAACAATTTGTGGTAAAGAGAACGTAACAAACACATTGTGGTTAGCACACATTACAGCTAAAGCGCTAAGGAATAATTCATGAAAAGTGACTTTTTTGATTTATGGGTCAAAGACGTTAAAAAAATAACATAAGGGATTTTATGTCCATAGAAAGCACTTTAAATGTACGTAAAGTGCCTCGCTTGGAGAGTTAAGTTTTTGGAGAATAAAATGTAAAATTAGAGTAAAATTGAAATTGTTCCAGAGTTTGGGTGCAAAATAGGAAAAAGATCTGCCACCCGCAGTAGATTTTGATGTTTTGGGTATTATTAAATAGCCAAGTCAAGTCAAGTCAAGAATTGAATGGATTAGGTTGTGTTTTATGAACCCATGTGTTTAAGCTTCCAACTTATTTTATTAATAGGTTATTTATATTTTTCTATAGGCTAACGTTGAACTTGAACTATTTCTTGTGTCTTAACTTGTTCTAGCTTATACTGTTCTGGTCAGTATTTAAAATTATGTGTCATTAGAACACATGTTAATTCCTTCTTAAGATGAGTCGCTTGTTATATTCCTAATTTTTTGATAAACGCGTCTGAGAGACGAACAACTCTAAACGTAAAACGTAGCCAAGTGTAGGCTACTGAGGTTGTATTTTGATCGATTTGCGCCATCTAGTTGTCACTGAATTTTAGGACGAACTGCAGTCTCACCATACGCTTTACACTAAAACAGTAAAACTAAAGTAACATGCTTTTATTCATCAATTCACATGTCAGAAGAAGGAAAGTATAAATAAGATATAAAGAAAATCAAATGCAAGTGTGCTGGAAGATCTCTCTCTCTCTCTCACTCTCTCTTTCTGTGTGTGTGTGCGTTTGTGTAGTTTTTGTAAAATCTACATTACTTGATCAAAAATAATGTAACAGTGAAATTTTATTGCTATTTTAAATAACTGTTTATTAATAGTTATTAATTTAATTATATTAATTAGTTCATATTCAAATTATGTATAAAAAATAAAAAAATTTCGAGAAAATGTCGCTTTTCTTTCTAATTATTTTAAAGAGTTTTTATTATTATTATTATTATTATTATTATTATTATCAGGAGTGAAATTTGTGAGTAAACTAAAAATTCTGAGTAACTGAAATCTTAATGTCGTTGTGAAATACATATGTAAATATATGTAGAAATACAGAAATACAAGTGTCGCGTAACTTTACAACACTAGTAGGCGGTAAAACACTGTAATCAATCTAATTTGCACGCGTGCAGTCACGAACATCATCAAGACGTAAACAACACGCGCGGACGCGGGGAATTATGGGATATCTTCCCTCGGCGGCGCGGTGCCGCCATGTCTCCTGAAGATAAACGGCGGCTAGTTGTTTTCTCCGCTGCGGTGTTCTCTTTGTTCCTCCTTTTACTCGTGTTGAGCTACATACCAGCTTATTTATACATACTTTTTATCTGTGTCGTGTCTTATGTAGTTTATTTTCACAAAGCGGAGGAGTTGCAGCTCTTCGAGAGACTAGGCCTCAATCCTCGCCGTGGACTGAGCGTCCCGTCGGCTCTGCTGCGCTGGTTACCGGGCAGGACTTTGAGCGGAGTCCCGGCCGCCGGCAGAAACAAGTTACGTAAAAGTGATGCTAGGAATTCTTTTGCGTCACCCAGCGATAGACACTTTGCGGGCTCGTTTTATAGAAGAGACCACACGCTCAGCGACACGGTGTTCAGCCCTCGGGATATACTCATGGGAAGTTACCTCGCCAAGCCTGAAGATAGCCCCTCCGCAGCGGTGAGGCCCGCTGGAGGTTCGGGGGCTTTCATGCACCCCAGAGATCAGCTCCGGGATAGACTCGCCCGACCTAATTATGCTGTGCACACCCCTAACAGAAGACTGTCATTCGGGTAAACACCAAATGCTTTGTCTTGTCGCTTTCTCTAAGCTCACGTGTTTTAATAGGAATACATGCGAGATTCTTCTGTTTACGCTCAAACAAAATACATGTAGCGTCTGTGAGGATCGTGTTTGCACACGTTTGGCCTTTTCGGTTGTTCTAACGTGTATGTTGTCACCGTTTTCCCTCCACGATTTGAAAATGTGGGAGTTCCTGGAGCTGGTCAGGCGCACTGCTCCTCCTACACAAGTTTGGACGCCTGACACTACACGTGTAGGGTTGCATAAACCTTTCCACATAACATAGAACAGCGTTGTGACAGCTTTGCGCTCGCACGTGCATCGCTAATGTCCTTATGTCTGCTACTACTTGGAACTAGAAACAGTTTATTTTCGTTAGTCAAGGTTAAAGGCAAAGCTGAATTTTCAGTGTCACCTGATCATTCAAAAAGCTGTCTAATATGTTGGTTTGGTGGTCAAGAAATATTGTTAAATTTTTTTTGTTGCTTAATATTTTGTGGGAATGAAAAAACATCAGGATTTTTTTTTTGTGTTGAAACGAACAGCATTTATTTAAATGTTTTTTTTTTTTAAGTTTTTTTTAACAGTTGTCTTTATCGCATCCTTGCGTCATGGTTTCCACAAAAAAAATATGACTGAGTAGATCAGCTGTTTTCAATGTAAAAATGTTATTAATTTAGCATGTTGTGAGAGTGTTTAAGTTATTTTAAAGCATTAACCTGTTGTGTTTCAATGCCATTAGGGACCCTGTGGGCACTGCAAGTCGGTTCACCATCACCCCCCAAAGACATTACCCTCTTCAGCAGACAGGGACATCCCCGGTTGGAGTGATGCCACCTGCGAACTGGGATGGTTTACGTAAGAAGAATGTCCTCACCCAACGCAATTCACCTGCTGTTCACAGTCCGGTCATGGTGAAGATCGCCAGACCAGACCCTGCTCGATCGTCATTGTAAGTTATTTTAATTTCTAAAGCATTGATTAAGTGCACTAGTATTAAAATAGCTTTTGTATTTGCCTGTAGTCTAATTAAATCCTGTTTTGGGATTATTTCTCTCAGAAAACCCTGTCTATAGCTGCCGCAGTTGCTGCAGGATTAAATTGGAGGCCATTGTCAAGGGAAATGTGCTTTGTTAATGTGTTACTGCTACGTTGTTTCTAGCTTCAATCACCTGAACTCCCCTGGAGCAGTCAAATCTCCGGGGATTGGAGCCCAGACAGACCCCTGCTCCAGAGAAGCTGTTCTGAGTGTGCTGAGAGAGAGCAGGAAGAGGGAAGTTGATGATGAGGACAGGAGTGCTTCCTTTGGCCAGAAGAGCAAAAGGAGGTATGAGATGGGCAGAAAGTGACCAAATAAATTGTAACTCTCCATGGTGTGCAGGTTTGCTGTTGGTTTTTGTAGTTTCCCAGGATAATTGTCTCGTTCTCATCAGGCGACATGACAGCAGTGGAAGTTCTCAGTCAGCATTTGAGCCACTTCTTGCAAATGGAGCTCCATCTCAGCTTGTTCCAAAGTAGGTGACCATACACCTTTAACTGTAATATCTTCCTTTACATATGTTAAACAAGTTTTATTGCCTTATCTCCGATTGTGTGTCCTTTCCTCCTCAGACTGGGCAGTCTAAAGAGAGGGATGAACTCTTCTCTTATTGAAGATTATAACATGAAGCGATCCCGGACCTCCTCTATCAGCTCTGTAAGTGGTGCTCCTGTTCCCAGCGGGGTGCCTGGATCTGTCCGAAATCCCATTCGCAGTTCTTACAGCTCTTCACAGGGTTATCCACAGGTATTCCATTTGACCATTTTCTCAGTGTTGCAGATTGGGGAGATACAATCAGAAATGATTCAAATTGTTAGTTAGTGAGAGTATTGATTTGTTTTGTTTTCTGTGCTGTTGTGTTTTGCATTCAGTGACTTAATTACTTAAAATGCGTTTTTCCAGAGAAGAGCAGCATCCAGTCTCAGTCTTTCTCCTTTCACAAGCCCAGGAGGATCTCGGTGTCAGACTCCAGAGCGAGCTGCCAAGAAAGCAAGGTAGAAATCTTTAAATATTCACTACCTACCATTCATTGATCTTTTTTAAAGGTTTCTTCAAGGCTGTATTCCTTGATTTTACTGTCGCTGCAAAAAAGCAGATTGAGTTCAAATTAGTTTATTTTAAAGGTTTAAGACTTATGGTGCATTCTGTTGTGCTGTTCCTATTGTGTAAACACTGCTGCATCAAATGAACACACAGATATTCTTGATAATACAGGGTCTGACTAAGACATTATTAATTACTTTATTCATAAACTCTTGCGTTCCGTAGGGAAGAAGAGGCTACCTCACCAAGTTCTACATCCTTTGTGAAAATGGATAAGGTGGCAACTGACCCTGCACCTGCTACAAGTGAGGAAACGTGTTACCTCGTTCATAAAATGCGTTTTGATTTATTAACTAAATCAGTGGAAATGTGTATAATATAGTATTGATTATTGGTATGAATTAAAATTTAAAGATTAAATGTTTTCTACCAGCTAAAGTTACTCCAAAATCTGAGGCACCTGTTGCAACCTCGTCATCTGACTCTGGAGGTGGCAAGCGTAAGCGCAAAATCCAGCTGGTGACCACAAACAGAGGAGATCATATTTCTTTGGTAAGAAATTTGCTATTGATGCACCTTTCCACCACACATTTGCATAGTGGATATTCATTACTATAACTGTGTCTGCAGCCACCACCTCCTGAACTGGGCTATACAATCACAGTGAAAGATCTCGATATGGAGAAAAAAGCAGTTCTCAGCCAGATACAGAAGGTCCTGGAGGAGCCAGGTATGTTTTCTTCACTCTCACCTGGATTGGCTACAAATGCAATATGCTTGCAGCTAATTCTGTGTTAAATTTTTTTTTATTTCTACCAGAGCCAGAGATCACTCCTCCAGTTTCCGAACCCACCCCAACTCCAGCTCCCTCTTTAACCCTTTTCTCTCAACCAGCTCCAACTTCTTCGTCTGGGTCTGCACCTGCCGTGAGTGCTGGACCCTCTCTGATTTCTCTCCCCAAACCGGTGCCTGAGACCACACCAGCCGCTACTACAACTCCCGCTCCAACTATAGACCTCACCATTACTGCCCCCAGTGTGGCAAGTACTGCACCGCTGACTATCACCTCAGCCCCCTCTATCTCTACCACCCCAGCTGTCCCAACAGCTCCATCTTCAAGCATCTCAAATCCTCTCCTGGAGTCCCTGAAAAACATGAAGAATAATCCGCTTCTCAATGCTCCCACTCTAATGGGTGCTCCCACTCTAATGGGCTCTACCACTGCAGGTTTGTAGAAATTATTTCTTTTTAAAATAAATTTATGATTTTTTTCCCCCCATGCATTTTAACATGACCTTGTATGATTTGTCAATCTATACAGCTTCAGCAATGTTTGTGCCCAGTCTTTCTACTCCTGTTGTTGCCCCCACAAACCCGAGCAGTGGAGTTGTCAAATCTGAGTCAGGCCCTACTGCTCTGCAGCCCTCATTCTCTACCCTATCCTCCATATCAACACCTGCTTCCAAGCCACCTTCTTCCATGCCCTCTGCCTTCGCTCAAATCCTGGCCCAACCTCTTCAATCCTCATCAGCTAAGCCTTCGTTAGGTGGAGGCGGCAGCCTGTTTAGTTTGATTAAACCTGTGGCCACTCCTGCCTCTGAGCCTCCTAAATCCACAGTTGCTGCACCTACGACCGCAGTCGCATCAGTCAATAGCATTAGCAAGCCCCTACCATCTGGGTTTAAGCCCATTTTCGGCGCAGCAAGCACCACACCTGCTTCCACAGCAGAGGTCAAACCCACCCAGCCCACTTTCAAGCCTTTATTTGGCACAGGTAGTGGCATTAGTGCCTTCGGGCAGACCGCCACACCAACGACATCAACCCCTGCCGGTCCAGTTTCACAGAACAGCAGCATGTTATTCGGTGGATTAACCAGTACGCAGCCAGCGACGGTGTCTACATCATCTGCTGCCCCAACCACGCAAACTCCTTCCCAGGCTCTGTATGGAAGCTGGACCGCAACAACCACATCAGCTCCTGCCACAAACACCACGTTCCAGTTTGGAGCCGCATCGACCACGACGGCCGCCCCTACACTGAACACCAACACTGTTAATGCTAGCAGCACCACCTCCGCTTTTCAGTTTGGAGCTGCAAAACCTGCATCCACCTCACAGGCCCAAAGCACGTTCTCTTTTGGCCAGCTGTCAGCAAACCAGAACTCCACCTCCACTTCGTTCGGTGGGTTCGGCATGACCAGCAGTACCACTACATCGTCAGAGACGCCCACAACGCAAACCACTTTTGGGAGCTCAACCTTCACAGCATCGTCAACCTTTCCAGCATCCACACAGCAGCCCGCTGCTGCTCCAAAGCCTTTCACGTTTGGTGGTGGCGGCGGCGGCGGCAGTGGAAGTAGCGGCGCACCACCATTTATGTTCGGAGCCGCTGCCAGCACAGCAGCACCTGCTTTTGGGACTAACACTCAGCCTACGTTTGGTGAAGCTGGCTTCTCTTTCGGAAACACCACCACCCCTTCTGTGGCTCCCGTATTTGGGGCCTCCACACAGACTGTGGCTGCTCTCCCTGCCCCGGCTCCTACATTCACTTTCGGAGGGGCATCAACAGCAACTCAGAACCCTGCTCCGAGTACTCCGGCGCCTCCTGCCACTGGAGGGTTTAACTTCGGGGCCTCAGCTACACCATTTGGAACCCCTGCACCTGCAGCTCAAACACCAGGGTTTTCCTTTGGAGCCAACAACACTGATAACAAGCCTGCTTTTGGTAAGTACTTTTATTTTTACTGAGAAAGGTCAGAAAGAATGTATTTGACGTTGTTAGATTGTAGTGGCAGATAGATGGATAATGTATTTGCTTTACACAATTAAAATATCTGCACTGACTATCAAAAGAAAACAAAACAAGTATTGGTTTATATCATCCACTTGTGCTTGTATGTATAAAAAAGAGAGCCATATTGCCTTTTTTTTGTGAACAATTACAGTGTAGTAGTAGAATATTCAGACTTGACAGATTTATGCAGCAACATGCTACACGACACAGAAAAACTGTGGTGAAACTACACTAATAAACAACATAATCATTGCTATTTTGTAATCCAGTAGTTAGGTTATTTATATCTGGTTCTTAAGTGTTTGAATACATCATGACAAGACCAGACAAAACCAGTGTGTATCTGCAGTTTCTGTGCCAGTTCTCTTTGATCCTGATTACTGGGTGGCCTTTGCTTCCTTTTCTCCCACCAGATGCTCCACCCAGCAGTAACCTGTATTACCAGATTTTGTTTAAGCATGCAAAAACATGTATACTGTAAACTGTTCAAAATTAGCTCAAAATTGCCTTTTGTGTTCCTGATTTGTCTGACTGCAAGAGCTGCTTTTTGCTGCGATTCTTGCACTGTTCTCATGTCATACCCCTGACAGGCACAAGGTTAAAAAATTACATGTAGATCTGTTTTTTTTTTTTTTAACACTTTAATTTACCTTTAATTTACCTTAAATGTATTAAGCACAAAGTAGGATGTTATTATTTAATTTAAAAAAAAATCTATGTAATTCCCTCGGAAGGCTCATACCAAAATCATAGTTTATATTATGTACGTGTAGTGTTTATGTAAATATAAATATTGACTTATTTTTAATTTGAATAAATAAGATTTATTATTATTATTATTATTATTATTATTATTATTAGAAATACAAAAAATATTTATTGTAAATTAAAAAATGAAAATTCAAAACCAAAAGTATGTCAACAATTCTAAAAGGACACTTAACTTATTAACTTATGTCACCATGGTTAGTACTGTTTAGACTTGGTTATTTAATGATTTGGAGTAAAGCAGTCATCTTACACTCCTTGTCTGTCTAATGTTGTGTTAGGAACATCAACTCCTGCTTTTGGCCAGGCATCTGGAGGAATGTCAGTGCCATTTGGCAGTCCTGGAACCCCAGGATTTGGAGCAATGGGTGCCTCACCGTTTGGTAAAATACAGTCACTTCTAGTTTTTCAAAGTAATATTTCGTAATAGTTTCCTCCATTTTACAAATGTTTTAATTTTCTTTAGGTGCTTCACCAGCCGCCGCCTTCTCTATCGGAACAGGCTCCAAGACCTCTGGGGCTCGACGATTACAAGCACGCAGACAGCACCCAAGGAAGAAGTAATGTAGCTGATGTGAGTCCTGTCCCTTTCATTATTGTCGTCTGGACTCTGCAACTACTCTTCTGGCTGTCCCACCCGCCCCAGACACTGCTGCTACTGCTGCTGGTCCAAACACAAGGCTCTCAGTCAGACCTCATCTCTACAACCCTCCAGACTGCCAGGGCTGGTCCGGCGTGTAGGATCAAGGCTCATGGCGTGTAGATTTAAGAGTACTGGGCGGCCCTGTCTCTGATGTTGGTTGCGCCCACCAAGACTCATCACGACCTCGCGAATGGAGTCTGTAAATGTCTGATGAGAACGTCTGGTGTTGGGGAAGGATGGCGAAAAGGAGCAAATTATACTTGAAAGAAAAAGAGACTTTCAAATCTGGACTCTCACATGAATTCAGTCCAGGCCTGTTGAAAGGTCTTATTTTTGACTCTTTGTTTTGAGTAGTGAAATGCTCTTTATTTTAGATCCAGTGACTACACCATTTGTTTTTTCTTCTTGCGATTAGTGTAGAGCTGTCATGCTTTTTTTTCTTTCTTTTTTTTTTTCTCCATGCTTAGCAATATCTTTATTTGATAAGCCTTCAAAACGTGAATATTTTACCAGTTTCATTGAGGGAAAAAATGTTTTTGCCTGAGTGAGCTACATAATAAACAATCAAATTTTACATGGCTTTTTCTGCATGTTCCTGTAAGAGAAGCACTGTTCATGTATCTGTTATCCAGCATCCGTTTATCACAGATTGGACGTTCGTCTAAAACCAAAGCTGATTTGTTTTTAGTGCAACACACCTCTCCGTCACACCATGCCCTGTTTTACTACCTCTCCATTTTAAATGTGGCTGAAATGTTTTACTGCAGTCTGCCTCATTCAATCTGTTAATTATACACAGAGTAATTAAAATCAGCACTTAATGCAAACATGTAGGCACAACCACAATTCTATAGCCATTTCATCTGCCATCCGATTCGTCATTTGACTGAATGTAGCTTTTTTTTCATACATTCATTGCTCTGTGTGCCTTAGTGTGTTTTGCTTCTGGTTACATATTATGGATGATGTCAGATTTGTACTCTGAAATGGATGCCTGTTCTTTCATCGTAATGATTTTCAAAAGAATACTATCAAATATTTTTGATTACTGACTAAAGAGTCCAATTTCAAACTTGGTTTTGGTGCATACTTGCGTTCGAATATTATTTGGACACATTTGACTGAACGCTCAAATGAAACAAGTGCAAAAAATAACTCTAAAGTGCCCCAAAAATGTGTGAATAGAGACTGCGGCATTTTGCATTGCTTAATGTGGTTTTAAAACCATTTTGCTCATTTAGATTTGATTTAACCTAGACAGGCTTAAACTTTTGTGTGTCCTTTTTCTTTAATGTGCATGAAAACCATTGCTGAATTTTTGAATGAGACCATTCCTGGCTTTGTATCAACTCTATGGTTTGTGCATGCTTGTGATGTGTTTTAAAATACCGAGATATAGCAAATACTCAACCTGCGATTGAACCGGCATGTCTTTAGAAGGTTCCTGAATCAGCATCTGTTGGGAAATGCAGTCGAGACATTATGTAGACCGCCGATACCTGAAGATTTGAAGTCTTAACATGTTCTCAGGTCTGTTAAGTGAAAGAGCTGTGCAGTATCATTTGTTTTCAGTCAGTATATAATGCTGTATATCCACAAAACACTGGATTTAATAAGTACTTTAATGCACAAATATGGAAGCACAAAAACACCATTCACTTTAGAGGTTTGATGTATTTTTATTTGGTTTACCCTTAATTCTTTGACCTGAAAAATTGCTGCAGTGGGGACAGCAGTTGCTTTTATGACGATGTAGCCATCCGGGTCCCCCTTACATGGGTCTTAACATTATTTGTAATTAGATTTTTGAAGTGTCCTCAAGCCTAGACTTGAGGCATGAGCCCAGGCTTTCTGTTTATTAGAAAGCCGTACCAAATACAAGTGAGGCGTGTAGACTGTTGAGAAAATGAGATGTGTGTTGAGATGAGAGCTGGATTTCTCAAGCTGTGAATGTTTGAGAGTAGTTGTACCTAGTTGTGTGTTTTTCAGACGTTGCCGTTAGTGAACGCTCAGTTTGTGTGTAAATGACCATACCCACTAACCCTCAAAGCGTGAATGGAGTTCTGAATGAAGCAGCACACGGATTGTGTTGTGTCTGCATAAATGCTCTGATAATGACATGCTGGTTTCCAATAAAAATGTAAAGTTGATTTGCTGTGGATCTTCATTATGCTCACCAGTGGCGTTCAATGCATGATGGGTAATTCACACATTTTGAAATAATGAATCTGAGGACTGACTTGAAAGTATTTGTATCATTCATCACATTTCAATAAATGCAGGAGTCGGTTTTTCAGTGATAATACAGCCGAGAAGAGATTATTTTCTAGTCCTCTGTATCTTCAGGATTCTTCCTTTTTGTGCTTCTTTCTGTTTCTCCTCCTCTTCTTCTTTAAGACTGGATTTGTCGGTTGCTCATTAGTGGTCTCCGTGTTTCTTTGTTCCTCATCAGATAGACTAGATTGATGTGTGTCCTGCTTTTCATCACCACCAGACGGCAATGTTGTGCTGTGACGACAAAAAAAACAATAAAATAATATGTAGGACTATTTTAATTGTAACATTTTTAGGATGATTTAAAAATGCAATATAAATATGCATTCTATATTTTGAAATATATATTATATAAAAATATAAATGCATGTTTCGATGATAAAGTTTCGGAAGGAACGCTGGACGAATTGGCCACAGCTGGTACCGCATTAGCTAATCAATCTCCTTGTTACAAACATCCAATCAAATCTCTTTCAAGCACCATAAATATCAGTTTTCCCCCTTCTTTTGCAATCCCTCCCCTTCTGCCTCCTTAGTTCCATGCCTCCCTCTCGGGGGACAGTCAAGAGATCGAGCCGGACACCGAACCCTTGCCGGGGTTTGGAACCTGGTGTTCTCCCAGCTTGCTCCTGGACGGCACGGCAAATCTGCTTTACTTATTACTCATGAGGAAGCGTGAACATTTTAAACAACTATTTTCAACATTAATAATCAAAAATGTTTCTTTAACACACAAAAAAAGCAAATCAACAAAGCGTTTTTTGAAGGATCATGTGACCCCTGAGACTGGAGTAACAAAGCTGTAAATTTGAGATGGTCCTCACTGCAGAACACAATAGCCAGAGGTCGAGGTTGGCTCTTTCCACCTTACATATACCTGAACCCACCAGTCTCCACCCCCTGGATCCAAACACGCCCCCTGGACCTTTTGTTTTTCAAATAGGAAAAAAACTACTGGGAAAATTTGTAATTTATTCCTGTCAGCTTTTTTTTTTTTTTTAAATATTCACATAGAAACAGTTATTAATATTTCACAATACTACAGTTTTTTTAAATACTACACCACCATAATACAATTTTTTTTTTTAAATCAAATAAATGCAGCCTTAGTAAACAAACTTCAAATTTCCAATTCTCAAAGAACAATCCCAAACTTTGCTGATAATTAAAAACATTTTACATCTGTATTGAAATAATGGGTAATCATTCACAGTAAATTCAGTAAATTCAGTAAAATCATTCACACCATTTACACATTTGAAATGTGTAAATGGTCTTTTTCTTCATGCAAAGTATTCGGTTTCTTTTTATTTTTGGGTAAAATATGAGCTACATGTTTTAGATGCTCAAAACCTAATGTATTTCTATTTTATGAACTTTAGTAGCATAACTAGGTAAAAAAAAGGAACTTCTTCAAGATGTATAACTAATGGTCTCGCACACAGTAGTAGTCATCAGACTTACATGACTGGGAGGGTTTCCTCATGTGTCTGTTGGGGGCGTCTCTCCAGCAAAGCTACAAAGAAGCCATGAGTACGTGTTTTTGCTGTGCTGGCACGAAGGCACTCGGTCAAAGGCTCATGACCCCTCTCAGGCCAGTTTGGAAGAAGCTGGACTAGTCTAGAAGCAAAGACCAACAAAATATGTTCAAATGATGTCCTCTTATTGTGAAACTGATCTGGAATGAGTTTCTGACCTGAATGCAGGGTTCTGCTGTAAGCAGGCCAACACGACCTCCTCGTTCTCCTGTGAGTGAACGGAGCAGGTGGAATAGACGACGCGCTGTACCTGAGGGAACTGCAGCGCATGCTTGAGACAGTGCAGCTGAAATGTTGCCAGCGCCTGCAGACGCCCCTCATCCTGTGGCTCCGAGGCCTCATCCCGCAGACAAACCATCCCTGAAACAGCACATGTCTAAACAGCCAATTCTAGGAGTACTGCTTCTACAATTATTCCTTTATACACAATTACCTGATCCGCTGCAGGAGGGGTCCAGAAGGATGTACTCCACTTCCTTGTACTCGGAGCTCTGTGGATCTACTTTCAGAAAATCCTGATTGGCCAGCTGATGACACGTGACCCCGGCACGAAGGAGAAGAGTGCTCATGGTGGACAGACGTTTTGCATCAAGATCAAATGCAAACAACTTCCTGTTGTACATGTAATAAAATTAATTAAATCACAAAATAGAAGCATGTATATATTAGTGGGTGTGTGTTAGTGCTGTCAATTGATGAATCGCATACAAAATAAAAGTTTTGTTTGCATTAATACAATAATGTGTATATTAAATATATATGTATAGTATAATTTTTTACAAAAATATTTACATGTCTATATATTTAAAAAAAAGTATATTGTAAACGAATAAATAAATATAATAAATAAACTATCTATTTTTCAGAAATATCTAAATGCATGTGTGTGTGTTTATATATAGATACAATAAATATACACAGCACACATACCTATATTATGTAAAAAAAAATGTGATTAATCACAATTGTTTGAAAACTAATTTATATAATTTATATATATAAAATGAAAGAATTAATATATATATATATATATTTATATATATATAATGTACATATACTTTTTTTTTTAAATAAACAAGTTATGTTTAAAAACACTTTTATTAATTATGTCTATTATGTTAGAATTAATGTTATATTTATGATTATAATTATAAAAATATACATATAGATAGATTACATATTGTATTAAATATATTGATATCAAAATAGGATTATATACACACACATACGCTTTTAATACTTATGTCCAGACACTTATTCTTTAGTATTATATATGAATTTAAATACCCTTTATTTTTCATTATAGCAGCTAAATGGCTGGTTTTATTCCCTGGAGCTGCACAAGCATCGATGACATGGCTGCCAGCCGGCGGGTTTAAGATGAAAGCAGGAAGACAGCTGGCCTACAGAAACATTTTAACACAAACACAGAGTGAAATAACTTGATATCTCTCTTATTTCATATTTTGCAAACTGTAGGTAGGTGTAGTATAACATTCTACCTTGTCCTGCAATATGATGTGTCCAGCTTTATAAAGGAAGTGATCATGAAAGTCAGTTTTTGCACTAAAAATCAGAAGATCTTGTAGATGTAGATCACACAGAAATGCCTTCCCAGTTAGACGATTGAGATCCTCAAGCCTAGGACGGTCAAATGGGAGATGAACGGTTAAAAAAGCTGAACTGTAGTGTTAAAGAAATACGTCGAGCAACATCTTCCACCTTCATTCACGTCATTCTAAAGTGGAGGCTGGAGAAGTTATAAAATGACTTACTGACTTGCTGTTCCTTGATATGAAAATCCCTCTCGTTTTAAATAGTCAATGACATCCTCAAGAGTGGTCTTCAGAGTGTTCACTCGTACATAGCGTGGAATCACATCATCTGAAAAGACACAACAGAAAAATTACCATTTCCAATAGCAGAATCTATACCTATCTATATATACACATTTTTATTATATAATATATGGTTGTTTTATTACAGAAAAGCTGATATCATGATATGCAATATACATATAATAGATGTCTGCATTACCCTGAGACTGCTGGAAATTAGAGGGCAGCAGGTCTTGGTTTCGACTGACTTTTCTCTTGACTTTGATTCTTGCCAGAGCGGCTTGTAGTCTGGAACGATGCTTCAACATCATCGTCTTCCAGGCACCTCCGCATTTCACCCCATGACCGATGAGCAGGTCATACACCAGCACCTGTCTCACACACATGACGCATCTGTGATGCCCCGCAGACACACACACAGGCTTTTACAGGTGAGGATTACAGTAGAGCGGTCTACCTTAGCTAAATGGATCCTCAGTTTGGTTTCCTTCAGAAGCTTGGTGTTGATGATGACCTCCTGTAGAACTGAAGAGTACTTCTGTGTCTCGCACACAAGAGCAAAGAGCTGCTTGATATTCTGATGAATTGACAAAGCAAAGTGTTCTTAAGAGTCAAATGAGTCTATCATTAAAAGGCTTCTTCTTTTTTTAGTTTGAAGACGTGACGTTCTACACAGAGAGTGAAACGATCAAATACATTTAAATATTGTTATTTTATATACAAATTACGGCCGCCCAGCCGTGACGTCATTTCTACTCGACCAACTATTTCTCCCAGCAGTTTTATTAAACTTAAGTCCACTCGCTTGCCAAGAATACAACCGCTTTAGTGAAATATGAGACAGTCCGTAGTACATGTGATTTGTAAAACAGAATATAGTAAGCTGGAATTTCGTTAAATTAAGCCATATTTGTTATGTAAACCCCGTGCGATTTAATTATAGATGCCTGAGGTACACATATATAAGCACTTACTTGAAATTTACTGTCATAAACCAGAGTTTTCACTGCACCCTTTTTCTGCTCCACTTTCTCAAGAATTTCTGCCGCTTTCATGTAAAGTGCCATGATTAAAGTTCACAATTATGCACCATAAACGCGTAAATATAATAGGGTCAATACAAGTCAATTTCTAATACTCTTCGTTAGCCGATACACTAACCACGTTTTCATATTTGCCTGGTTAGATTTCGCAACGTTTTTCGACAGCACGGAACGGTTTACGATAACTGTAATCCTAATGAATGCCCGCTAGGGTGAGGCAAAGATATTTTTAATCTAATGATCCATAAATGTGATTGCTCACATATAAAGGTAAGATATTTGAAAAACTCTCTCAATTATGAACCATGCAGGCTTTATTTTTATTTTATTTAGATTTTAACCCAGCCCGAGTGTTCTCTCTCAAACACGTGCGAATTGCCAATCACTGAACTTAGTCTTTTATGCATTTATGAACAATTGAAACCGATCGAGCATCCTGTCAACCATTGTCATTCACGTGTAAAGGATGGTCCTGTCTTTGTATCCACTTTAAGTCCTCTTGAAGACAATGTAACAGCCGTTGACATCTCTAGTGAGTTTCACTTTAAGCTTATCATATGAAAAAACAAAAAGTGTTTTGTGTCACAATAACACATAGGTTTTTATTCAGTGAGATACACCTCAGTTTTATTCAGAGGCCCCAAATATGCAATTCGATGCAGATGTTGTGATTTATATGACCAGAAACTTAAATAGAAATTCGATATAGTTTGTAAATCAAAGCTTTAGAGTGATATAGTGCAATGTAAAAACTGTTTATGTAACATTTATATAAATATCAGCAATATTTCTGCATAAGATATTAAAATGCTTCGTTTTATAACAGAGGCTATGTCATATTAAGTTTTATTAAGATGCAATATCATGCATCTTTATATACATACTTTAGAAAATCATCTCATAGCAAAAAAGTAAATAAAAATAGAAAATAGAATAAAAAATAGAATAAAAAAGTTATGAAGTAGCAGATGATCATAAATTTTGAAAGACGTAGATGTACAGTAGTAGACCAGGAATACCACCTACGTGGCTTTTTATAAGATTTACAATTTATTTAAGATTAATTAACTTATAATCCATTGAGTCATACTGAATCAAAAAATATGCAATGCAACTCACTTTTATGTGTACACTGCATGACAAAATTGATTGAGGGTGATTTCTGAAGGTTTATGTAAACTCAATCAGGTCAGTGTAAAACGAGTTATGTGACCCTGAAGCTATTATGTGTAGATTAACGTAAATTGAGTTCATGCATGCCTGAACCTCTGGCTAATATAAACACATCTATGAATAGGTTCAATGATTTTTGACATTCCACACGACTCATTTTAGCTGTATCGCATAACCAGAACATTGTTGAGTAATCCTAGATAACTTGTATGTTTCTCCAGGGGGTTCAGAGGCGATTTTAACATTCTTGTGATCTCAGGTTGTAAAGGTGTTGGGTGATAACCAGCATTCCTTAAGCTTGGATAACCATGTCAAATACAGTTCCCAGGCTTCGTGAGCAGAAAGCTGAGAAGTTTGTAACTTCTGGCACTATTTTAGATGCAGTGAAGTTGAAACAGTGCTTTATGGGTGTCAACCAATGCCCTTTATCTTATAAACAGGTATATGTGTCATAGGACTAGTTTTGACTTTTTGCAACACTGTGTGTTCCAGGCTCAGGAAATGATGTCATAAGGCTCCTCCCATCCCTTACCTGAACAGAGGGGTAGGGCCAGACGTGAAGCCGTCTGTACAGACAGGAAAAAAAACAAGGAACCGTTCACAACCTGCTTGTCTTTGACGGAAAACTTTTTCATGTGAAAAAGAGAGTCCAGATTGCATTGGATCGTATTAAACAGCTTGAAACATGGACGTCCCAGAAAATTCCCCAGGGATTATGGGACTTCTGAAAACTTTTGACGCTTCAGAGTTTAAGAGTTGGGAAAAGATTGGCTCCGGCGGCTTCGGACAGGTGTACAAAGTGCGACATATGCAATGGAAAACATGTTTGGCGATCAAGTGCCCTCCTAGCCTTCATTCGGATGAAAAGTAAGTTAGTTTTTTCAGTGTATTGCATTTTTAGACTTTAGTAGGTCTGTGTTTTTGTTAACCACAATCATTTGAAGGGCAAGGCAAATGTGTTTTGGTGAGATGAAATCCATAGTTTAATTATGTCTAACTAGAGATATGCTTTAACATCAGTTTGTTTTGATATTTACTGATATCCAACCTAAAACCATTTTTGTCCATGTGTGTGTATTTTATGCAGTGTGGATGTTCATGCCATTAAGTGTCCATTCTGTTCACATTAACATTTGTTAGGCTGGCGTGCAAAAAGCTGCTGCCCCTCAACATGTTGTGTCAGGAAACCGCAATAATATACTGCCTCGAGCTATGAATATGACCCCCGCCTTACCAAATATACATTCAAACACATTACAACATCTGTTCAAAGACTTCCATTTACACTACATCCATTTTCGACTTTACTGTAACTGTCTTGACATGATAAGGAGTGGCTGTATGTGAGCTTTGTTTCCCAGTAACCTTCCATACATGGGAATTACCAAGAGCTTTGGTATGCTCACTGATTTTGTAGTCACGCATAACATTTTACATCTGGTTATATTTATATGAAATAAATACTATTTTTATTTTTATTATTATCAGTATTTATAAGAATTTTTTTATTTTATGTGAGTTGTGGTAAATGGGGCCACTGATTTATACTTTGATTTATAAGTTGATGACTATTGTGTGTGTGTGTTTATATATTTATATTATATATATATATATATAATTGATTGTAAAAAATAAATAAATATATATATATATATTTGTTTTTTTTTTTACAATAAATTATATAAATATATAATATATATTTATATAATTGATTGTAAAAAAACAAACAAATATATATATATATATATATGTATATAATGTGTTTGTGTGTGTGTACAAAAATGCCTTTATTTAATGAAAAGTTAATTGTTAATTGTTAATTGTTTTCCAATTTAATATATTTTAAAATGCAATTTATTCTAAGGATGGCAAAGCTGAATATTCTGCAGCCATTACTTCAATGTCACATGAACATTCGTGAATCATTCTAATATGATGATTCTTTGCTCAAACATTTTTATTATTATTATTAACATTGTTGAAAACACATGTGCAGCATTTTATTTATGTGTAAACCATCTCAGGATTCTCTGATTAGACTATTAAAAAAACAACAGGATTTATTTGAAATTTGTTTTGGTAATAAGTCTTCCCTGTAACCTTTAAAATCATTTAATATATCAACGTATACATTTCTTAGACGAAAAATGAAATCTTACCGACCACGCACCTGAATGCCGGAGTGTGTATGAATATGCATATACATTCCCCTAACATTTTAATTATGAACAGCTGCATTAATGTAAACTACATTTCCCATTCTTCCTCACAGCACTTTATTAAGTCTTTTAAATAGATTTTAAATGACTTAACTTGTTCCAGAGTTGTGTAAGCTGTGGATGATGCTGAGTCACTAGTTTAAGAAGCACACTCTAATACAGAGCTCTTTCTGAAAACATCTGCATGAAAATACCAATGGTTATTTTAGTTTAGACTGCATGAATTGCACCTCTAGCGTGACCTAGCATATGTAACACTTTGATATGTTATATGAGAATTATTTTGACAAAGGGATGTTGTTAATGCTGGAAGATTTGATCAGAAAGGGTTATCAAGGTGGCATCACGTCTAGCACGTCCTGCTGCAAAACCTGTTTTTGAAATCTTCATGCGGATGTCACTTTGCATCACCAAGCACTAAGAATCTGATAAATGTGCCATGTGACCCTCACCACCACAACAGGTTATCAGCCCCTGAGATCAGAAGGTACAAGAATTCTAATTTGCCTCCCCCATCTAACAGGGCACAGACTTAAAAGCAGGCTTTGTCCTCCTCTGCTTCATCAGGCCTCCGCTTTAGCAGGGTTGGTGAACCGGTCGAACTGGATCAGTTCTTTTCTCTTTTTTTTAAAGAAAAGAACGGCTTTTGTTGAAAAGGGTGGCAGAACAGAACGGTGTAGAGGCAGTAGAATGGATAGATTTTAGCATTTAACTCCTCACTCCCTCTTAATCTTCTCACTCCTTACCTCCCACTTATCCATCCCTGTCCTACCAGACTTTATCAGGAATTATGTTTTCCCTCAGCTTTCTTAAAGCTCTTTTATATCAGCATTATGTGCATTAAAATGACATTATTCAATCATTTTTAAAACATATTTATGTGTTTGGAGTTATGCTTTCCCTCTGCCATTTTAAAGCAAATGTTTTTTAGTCGAAAATATCAAAAGTGTATTTTGTAAATTTCTGTGTGAACATTAGGTATATTAAAGTGACATTATTTACTAATTTATTGTTTATTTTTATTTTTATTTTTTAGAAGGTCAATTTTCCTAAAATTATTTTAAGTTAAATTATTCATGTATTGTTTATTCTTAAATACTTAAATATAT
>JAUCNO010000002.1:8709680-8737431 GCA_032353835.1 Enteromius viviparus | reverse complement strand
TGTTTCATCAGAAAAGTTTCAATAAATAATTTTCTTTTGATGTTAACTTTACAGTGAAAACCCACGAATCATGAAGTCTGCGTCTGGCTATTAAAATCAGTATAATGTCAAAATTAGGCCTATTGTATTTCGTTTTGGGTTTTTTTATTATTTAATTTAGAAAAATGTTTGGAGTATTTTTTGTTCGTTAAATATAAGGTTTTTTTGAAGTATGGCCAATCGGCCATAAGCAGACAGTGATCATAAACTAGCCTATGTTTGATCACTTTGGCCATCTCAAAACCTTCACCACTTGTCTAAAATAAATCTATAGATATACTCACTAAAACATTTCAAGTGTATAACAATGTTTACATGTTAATAGTTATAATAAATTTGGGATGTTTGTTCACTGAGCAGGAGGCAATAGCGCACTTGCATTTTGTCAGAAACTTAAATCATTAAATAAACCATTCTGAACTGTAAGAGTCTATTTGTGTTTAGCGAGAATATCAACAAAACGTTGTGATTTTTGTAGGTTAAATATATATAAAAAAGTTTTTTCTCCGCCTTCCTTTTTGATGTTAAATTGAACAAAAAATCTGCTCGTCTCAGCTGTTTCCATAACTGCGAGAAAACGAGTCAGCGGGGATGCGCATCGTCTACACCGGGCGTAGCTGCACCTGATCGTAGTTTTAGTTGGTGCAACAGGTGTAAATATTTATCGTAAAGTCCAGCGTATGCAATTGCATTTGAATTATGTCACAGTTTATGCGCCCACATATGGAAAACGCAATTTGCAATTCCTTTTGAAAAAAGTCCGGGATATCATTCCATACAAATCATCACGACTTGCCTAAAATGAAATCAACGTGCCTTAAAGGGGGTCGCACACCGGACGAGAAGCGCAGCGCCGCGCCGCGTAGCGTCTTGGACAGCTCGAAGTATCGCACATATATGATTTGTTTGCTCTACTAAAACATGGACCAGTCCTGCCAAGGAAGTATCCTTGACATTGAGAAACACCCAAAAGTTTTGCTTTCAGTTTGTATTTATTTATTTTCTTTGCGATGAGTAAGTCTATTAAAATTAATGTATTATTTACTGTTTTTTGTTGTTGTTGTTGTTTTAAATAAATTTTTATTTGGATAATTTAAATTAAGAATAACGCTTTCCCTCAGCTGTATTAAACCTAGTTTTTGTTAAAAATAAATTAAAATGCAAATATTTTATTTATTTACTTTCTTTAAAACATTTTAATTAATTGATTTATTTATTTAGCACATAAAGTAGACGGAGCATTACATGGCCATTTTGGCTCAAGCATTGACGTGATATGAGTAATAAAAAAAATCACTAAACTGATAAAGTATTTCCCAGAGTTACTGACTTTGCAAGTTTTTTTGTAATATCTGTGCTTGATTTCTTGATTTGCGTGGCTGAGAGACCTTTTGGCCTTCTCTTGGTTCTGTTAAGTACGCAAACAGATTGTAAACTCGTTAAAATGTCCTTTGTAAGTCCAGCATATGTGCCACATGTCTGACTTCTGTCTGACTTATTCAGTAAAGCAGTTGTGTAATAAAGTACAAAAGGGCCATTCATATAACCCCTTATCTATCAGTGCTAACGACTGGAGTATATTTAAAATATGATGTCAGATAAGTATTTGCTGCATTGTGAAAAACCTATTTGTTACAGATGCCCTGTCTATATTTCATAATGGAAATTTAGCCCATAGCTAAAAAACATTGTGTTATTGTTAATAAAATGCTTCCAGATAATATCAATGAGTCAGCTTGTGCTCAGGTCCAACGGGTTTTAGCACCTTCCCTTGTTGTTTGTATTAAAGCGCCTTGCTGTGATTTCTTTATGATCTTTTTAATTAATGGGGCGTTGCAAGTTATCCAGTTAAATCCAGCTGGATCCCTCCCATGTTAAAAACATTCCCTACAGAATAAATGCCATTTGGGTTGTTCCAGCTGGAATCATAACATTTTGGAAAAGTTCCCCACCTCACCTGCTCAGATTTGTCTCAAAAAATCTATATGATGGGTCATATGTTTAATAGATCATATACAAAATTTCAGATCTCCTATAGAGTCTGATGGATGTTGAGACATACCCCAATGTTCAGAGCAATATTTCCCATAAATGACACTAGCTGTGAACATGAAACTTTTTTTTTGGAAAGAGCATATTGTTATTGCTAAAATATCAAAAAAATTAGGATGGGGTTTTGCCTCATTTTTCTGTAATAATTTATTTAAAACTAAGAGTTTCGTCACTGATCCTATTGGTCGCTTTTGCTATTCACCTTGGTATGGGCATTTCAACAGAATTTATTAATGTTCCGCTTATACAAAACAACTTACTTCCAGACATGAGTCACTTTGTGATGTATATGTATACCACCAACACAAATAAATGTGTTACATAACAGTTACTGAAAGTTGTTCATGAAAATGTTTCGTTGTCTTTTATGACATAGCATCGTCCAGTTGGGAGTAACTGGCACATACATTTTCATTATGATGTGCTGGAGAGGCACCCAACAGACATCTTCCCTTTTTGGCCAAAAGTAGCCTTTAGCTGGGCCATGCGGATGCAAAAAAAGCACTTGAATGGCTTGCTCTGTGCCAGAGACGTCTCTGATGATCCCAACCCACCATTGTAACATATTGCCCTGCTCTCTCAATAAAAATGGATGTATTATTCACTGGATTGGGTGGAACATCAAGATTAGGTACTTGTGTTGCATTCCATTGAATGTCGGTAGTCGGTGAATCCGAGTCAGTTCTCCCAGTGTCCGTCATAAATGCGTTCCATTGTAACAGCTGGCAAAAATATGGATGCCTATGGATAATTCCTACCGACCCGGTCTGCACTGAACTGGCCCGAGTATGTGTTTCGGAACCCCAACTAAAGTGGCCGTTCCATTGCACTTTTCCAAGGTGGAAAATTCGAATTTCCCAGAGTCCCGAGCACAATAGAATGCTGCATTATAGCATTAATTTAGGCAAATGAGTTCAAAATAGCTGGTACTAGAGTAGTGGATGATTTTATTTTTATTTTTTTTATTATTGCAGAAAAATTAGGCTAAACCCCATCCCATTTTTTTGACATTTTATCAATAAGAACATGCTCTTTCAAAAAAAAAAAAAACAGTTTCATGTTCACACCTGCTGTCATTCATGGGAAATATTGCTCTGAACATTGGTGTAAATTAGTTTTTTCCGTTTTTTGACCTTAATATCTCAACATCCACAAGACTCTATTGTCTGATATTAAAGGATTTGAAAGACATTGTACATATCAGACCATTTACCAAGTTTGATGCTTAAACATTGAAAAATGAGGTTTCTATGGACATCTGAAAACCCTTAAAGTAATAGTTTCAAAGAAAAGTAGAGGCCCAGCATTCAGAAACAATGCTGTGAGTTACTCAGCACTAAGACTCTTAGCCCAGATAATGTTATGGAGCTGGCACTAGTTCTGGAGATATTTCAGTCTGAACATGGTCACTCAGGCTGTGATGCCAAAACACACTTTTCAAATTTTTTTGTGAAAAAAGTATGCACAGTAGGGATCTGAAATTTTGTATATAATCTATTGGTCATATGACCCATCACATAGATTTTTTTCAGACAAATCTGAGGAGGTCAGATGGGGACCGTTTGATGATTCCAGCTGGAATGATCCATTTACATTCCACGACAGGTGGGACTTTGAACTGATTTGGGTTTTTTTGTTGTTTAGGGAGCGTGCTGAACTTTTAGAGGAGGCCAAAAAGATGGAGGCGGCTAAGTTCCGCTACATCCTCCCCGTTTACGGCATCTGCAGCGATCCGCAGGGACTGGTGATGGAATACATGGAGACGGGTTCTTTGGAAACTCTGCTGGCCTCTGAGCCGCTGCCCTGGGAGCTGCGTTTCCGTATCATCCACGAGACGGCAGTGGGGATGAACTTCCTGCACTGCATGAACCCGCCCCTCCTTCATCTTGACCTCAAACCTGCCAACATCCTGCTGGACGCACACTACCACATCAAGGTGAGCACATCTGGTCGTGACGAGGCCTTGACTCCTTGGCTGTAAAGGTGGTGACCTTATTGCTTATGGATTTGAATTTCCAAGGAATCAATTACAGCTGATTTATTGCTTTAAAGCTTCAGTGATTCATCACTACCTGAGTAATCTGCACTGATTTGATGCAGAGATTACAAACACCTACAAGTTTTCTTTCTGTCTTTGAATTACATACAATGCTTAAAGCTGCAATCCTTAACTTTTGGTGCTCTAGCGGTTATTAAACAACTGCGTGGGTCTTGTGAAAGAACATTGTAACTGGAGATGATTTCTGTGGCGAATCACGCAGGCTACTCCTCAGCAGTACCTCCTCCAAACTTTTTTTAAATATATAAAAACTTATTGTAGGTATGCCGTAGCGATTCGGAACAAGACAAAATCCTGGTTTGGAAAATGGATTCAGGGAGTACTCGCTAATTTTAATGTAATATGAATTTAGTAAATTCTGAACACAAAAAGGTTATGGACTGCAGCTTTAATGCAAAAGCAGACACAAATACAAACACATGAAACAGAAAAAGAAATGCCTTCATGATGTATTCCCCCAAAACAGTTCAAATGAGCTTCTTTTCATGATGAACTAATTCATTCAATTTATGCATTTTTATATATATTTTTAGTTTTTTTTAATATATTTTGGACTTTTTTTATTTATTAAGAGTTAAAAATACATACATGAATTTAAAAATACTTATTTATTATTAAACCTAGTTTTCATTCAAAGTGAATTAAAATGCAAATATTTCATTTATTTATACATTTTAATAAAAAAATATATAAATTGTGAAATTACATTGATGTTAATTAATACACATAAAGATACTTTTTTTCTATATTTTTTTGTGGGGTTTTTTTATGTTTCATTTTTATTTTACATTTTTTTAATGTAATTTATTAGCAGATTTACGTCATTGAACCCCTTGCATTTTTACAAACCCCAATTTGGAAAACACTGTTTTAAAAGGTAATAAATTATCTTAAGGTGATGGATTACTCAAAAATGAACATTCTGTCATTAATTATTCACCCTCATGTCCTTCCATACCTGTAAGACATTTGTTCATTTTTGAAACACAAATTGCAATATTTTTGGTCCAGGATTGTAGCAAGGACATTGATAAAATAGTTACCGCCTTCTGACATAATGAGTGTTGTTTATGTTCAGTATGGGTCTTTTGTCTGCTGAACATAAACAACACTCATTATGTTCTGGAGTACTCTCCAAAATGGCGAAAGACTTTAACTCGGGGAGAAAAAAAAAGTATTCTCATAGCTTTGTAAAATTACAAATGCACCCTCATGTCACATGAACCATGTCCTTGCTACGTTTCTGTGTCTTGATCATGATAATAACCTTACTGTCTATGGGAGGGTCAGACTCGCTGAAAAAATAAACAGCTACGTTTTGATTTATCTACATTATGTGTTTCGTGTTTCTGCTAACATCCTGTCAGCGTGAAGGATTTTAATCCTAATCCTGGGCTGACGACCGAACAACAGTTTTAATCTGTCGTGTCAGATCATCTGTGCGGGAAAATTCGTAAGGATTTTAAAAGTGACGGGGGGAAGGGCACACCTATCATTTTCTTTTCACAGCCCCCACATACCTTTCCAGAAAATTCCCTGAGGGGTAAAAAGCTTTCCCATGCTTTATCCCATTTATATCCAGCCTTCCCATAGATGAGTAAGCAGGTGTCACGAGGGATGGGTGGGAATCGTCGTGTCGGATTGAAAAGGCTAGATGTAAACACGCATCCTGGACCGGTCTGAACAAGTGTTAATGAAGGGCTGGCACACACACGCCTACATATGCGTGCACACATTTACAGACAAATCAGGGCTTCCCCACCTAACAGAGCACCTGTGGGTGACTTTCTAGAAAAGTCACAGTAAATAACACTTTAAATAACACAATTTGATCTGATGTGATTTAAAGACTGTGTTCTTCGTTTTAGATTTCTGACTTCGGCCTGGCGAGGTGGAACGGCTTTGCCAGGAACGACGATATTAGCCGTGATGGGTTTTGTGGCACCATCGCCTACCTTCCTCCAGAGAGGATCATAGAAAAAGACAGAATCTCTGACACTAAACACGACGTGTATAGGTCAGCCATTTTGGATTGCTCATAATGAAATACAAGATCAGCTTCTGTTTGACAAAACCAGCTTTTAATGATTAAGTCAATGTTGTATAACGCGTATGTGTTGGTTTACAGTTTTTCGATTGTCATCTGGGGAATCCTCACTCAGAAGAAGCCATATCAAGGTAAGACTAGTAAAAAGTTTTTCTTGGTGTTGAAAGTGTATGTAACTCTTATTATTGTTTATATGGGCGGCATCACATCCCGTAAACATGGATTTTTGGCGTTCATTTCGATCTGTAAGGGAGTGTCTGTGTGTTTATCTGGTTGTGATTTCCAGGTAAATCTAAAAGAGAAGAGAAAATGTGTTTTTTTTTGTAACCAGCAGTTACAAGAATTCAGTGTGAAAAAATGAAACTGAAAAAGTTTTGTCAATAGTGGCAAAATTGTTGCGCTTGGCACCAGTGAATGGAATCATTCGGCTGCCAAACAAGCCTTTCCAAAAGGAACATAAACTATATCCTGATTTAACAATGAAAGTTAAAATCACAGGATATGAAATTAGCGGCCTCTGAGAGAAGTGTTGATTTCTTTTGACTGGTGTAGTGAAAACAATATCTTGGTAATGTTTTTTCCGCGTCATCTAACACTCAACAAAAAATATATATTTAAAAGTGCCCCTATTATACCTTTTTAAACATGATCGTTCATGCAGTGTGTCATGTAGCTGCATGTGAACATAAACTATCTGTAAAGTTGTGACGCTGACAGTACACGATAAATAAAGTTTGTCTATAAAAAAAAAAGTCTGCTCACATTCGCCTAAACGAGTCGTTCAGCAATTTGAATCTTTTTCTGTTATGGCCACACGTCACGAAGTAACATATTTGCATAATGTCCGCCCAAGTTCTACGATGCGAACAACTTGCCCCGCCCACAAACAGTACAATTTCCACGTGGATTACATCATGTCAAGAAGACGCTGTACTCAGTAATGGGCGTTTTGTTTTCCGACACATGCTGTAGCTGTAGACCAATCATAATGGACTGCGCCATCTGACCAATCACAGCACTGGGGGCTCACGGGAGGGAGGGGTTTAGACAGACTGATTCTTCGAACCGCTTCACACGAGTCGTTTACGGATCATTTAGAAATGGGGTCAAATTAAATCTATTTTTAGAGAAAACTAAAGTGTTTTATTGACCTTGCATACATGTAAACCTGTTTAAGAGAGCAATATCAGCCACCTTTAAAAAGGCCTAATAGGGGTCACTTTAAAAATTCCTAGGGAAAATAAAGTCCCCCACTTCATATTTATTAGTATAGTACATTAGAATAAAAATAACAATATATTATTTACAATAAATTTAAATTGTAGTTGCGTTCCTCTTAACTTAGGAACGTTTTACATGTGTCAAACATTAATAAAAATGTAATAAACCCAGTAAAACATTTCAGATCTGCTAAAAATAGAATTAAGGGGAAATTACCTAAAATTTTGAGCCTTATTTTTATTTATTTATTTTTAGTGGTGAAGGCAGGGTATATTTATACAGCACATGTCATACACAGTGGTAATGTAAAGTGCTTTGTGTAAAAAAATCAAAACAATCTTTAAAGTAATCACAACAATAAAAGCAAAGAATATTAGAAATTTAATTGAATTAAATCAGTACATTAAATCAGTGCGTAAAACACAGTGCAATCCGTTCAGACTAAATGCACAGCTGTTTTTTGAGTGTGTGTTTCATTTAGAAACTCCATGTTTCATTTGCTTTTTGTTTCACAGGAGAGAATAACATCCTGCACATAATGGTGAAGGTGGTGAAGGGCGTTCGTCCAGATCTCAGCATTATTCCTCGCAGTCGTCCTCAAGCCTGCTCAGGATTCCTGTCCCTTATGCAGAAATGCTGGGCACATTCCCCTGAAGCCAGACCCAGCTTTCAAGGTGAGTGTCTCTTACTTCCATCACACCAGTAATGAGTCACAGGAACCAGAGTTGCACTGCAACAATGATATGACAGAATATGCCAGGCAACCAGACTAAAAAAATTCTCATAACACAATGTGTCATTCCTGTTCTGCAGTACATTTTTATACTGAAAAGGTTTTGTAATTTCAGCAAGAATTTTTATAAAGAGGTATACCAGACTTTTCATAAAAATAAAAAAAAAAGAGTTAACTATCATTGTTAATTGAAACATTGTTTGCTTTCTCCGACAGAGATCACTTCAGAGGCTGAGGAGCTGTGCACCAAACCTCATGACGAGTCCAGGGCTTCCGTTTCTTCAGAACCAGACTGTTCCCCTTGCCCTGCCCCAGCCTCCAGTGAACAGGTAATATCAGATTTATTGCTATGCATACATTCAAACAAATATTTTCCATTGCCATGCTGTGTGCTACGTAAAGCAGTGTTTCCAGCATGTTACGTTCATATCATGACCTCCAATAAAGTTTGGATTTCCTGTCCCTCTGATATTAGGCAACTCTTTGGTATTTGTTTGTTTTAGTCTAAGTACATAGTGTAAATGTTTTACCATGATGACAGTCTTTCATCAGAAACAGAGAATGCTACCAAGCTGCATAGCTTTAACAGAACCCTTTTGTTATTTCCTGTGTGAGCGTATAAAACTGTTTATTATGAAAGAATACACTGGTCACTTGTCAAAGTGTTGCGTTTTAACCTTTTGCGTCTGCAGTCAGTGATTTATTCATTTATAATTAATGTGGCTCCTTCCATTGTTTCTAAAATATAAAGGCATTGTTGCTAATCTTCATTGTTGATGAAATATTCTCTGTTCTACTATTTTTTTTTTCTCCTCCATAAAGACTAACAACCAAAAGCCAGTGAGGCCGAAGTCAGCCATGTTACCTGAGAAAGACTACAGCCTGTCTGAGCTGCTGTGCCAGATTGACTCCGGCTTGTCTCGTAGTTTTAGCAACGTCAAAGAAGAGTCCCTTGAGAGCAAAGACAACACCAGCAAGAGACTGTCGGGCATCTCCTCCGTGGACTCAGCTTTCTCGTCCCAAGGCTCCATTACATTGTCCTTTGAAAAAGAAAATGCTGTGAATGGTAAGAGAAAAGCCAGAGTAGCATCTTGCTTTTGTTTTTTGTATTGTATACATAAGGGTATTTTACTTTATTTAACTAATTTATTTTTTAATTTTGTGTTGCTGTTGTTTTGCTTTTTTTATTTTATTTATATCGTTCTGTAATTTTTAATTTTTATTTTATTTTGATGTTTTTGTTATGCTTTGATTAGTTTTTCTATTTTCTTTACGTTTTGTTTGTATTGTTAATTGTTTTGTGCTGCTTTTTTTTACTTTTTGTTTTATTTGCATTTTGTTTATTTTGTTTTTTTTAGTTGTTTGGTTTGTTTTATTTTTATGTGTATGTTTTGATTTGTTTTTAATGCAGTTTTTGTACTATTTGATTTGTTTTGGTTTCTTTTTTTATTTTGTTACTTGTTTTGGATTAGATTTTGCAAGAATTATTGCTTGTCAGAGATGAATTGAGCAAAAACTTGATGAATCTAATCATCGTAAAAGTTTAACCAGTGTGCTTTCTTTGTACTCATTTTTATTATTCTTCACTGTGTTTATGTAATATTTAGACTCCAGCGAGTTGCAAAAGAAGAAACTTTGTGAAGCCATTCGCACTGAGGACATTGCCAAGCTGATGAAAATCCTCCAACCACAAGATGTTGATTTGCTCTTGGAGGGCGGCAGCAACCTACTTCACTTCGCAGTGACTCTGGGCAACGAGGAAGCAGTTAAGTTTTTGCTGCTTAGCAACTGCAACCCTAACTTGCCCAATATTCACGGAGCCACACCCCTCCACCTGGCTGCCGAAAAGCGAATGAAGGGAGTGTCTGAGATTCTCCTGAGCCGCAAGACAACAAATGTCAACGCCAAGGATGAGGACCAATACACACCTCTACACTTCGCAGCCCAGAACGGCGATGAAGCCCTGACCCGTTTACTCCTAGACCGCAGCGCTGCCATTAACGAAATAGATGCTCAGGGACGTACACCGACGCATATCGCCTGTCACCATGGACAGGAGAACGTGCTGAGGGTCTTGCTGAGTCGTGGAGCGGACGTCCATGTGAAAGGTAAAGACGACTGGACGGCGCTACACCTGGCAGCTTGGAAAGGCCATTTGGGAATTGTGAAGCTCCTTGTTAAGCAGGCAGGTGCTGATGTCGATGGCCAGACGTTGGATGGGCGTACTCCACTCCATCTGGCGTCTCAAAGGGGCCAGTACCGGGTGGCACGGATCCTGGTTGAGCTTGGCGCTAACGTGCATCTCACCTCCGACGGCCTCCACACTCCGCTTCACGTGGCTGCGGAAACCGGCCACACCAGCACTTCAAGGTTGCTTGTGAAACACAGCGCCGAGATCCACAGCCGGACAGCCAACGGCTGCACCGCCTTGCACCTGGCCGCGCAAAAAGGCCACCTACCGACAGTTAAAATGCTTCTTGCGGAAGGTGCTAAACCTGAGAGCACCAACCACAGCCTTCGCACAGCATGCCACCTGGCTGCCGAGAACGGCTACTGCGAGGTCCTCAAAGAGCTTCTCCAGAGCTCCCCCGACGACGCTAACACTCAAGATCGGAATGGATTCACTCCGCTTCACCTAGCTGTACGCGGAGGCTACAAAGACGCCATCTGCGTCCTGCTCGAACATGGAGCCGATGCCGCGCCGCTGTCTCCGCGGCCAATAGAAGAACATTCGCTAGATTACACATCAGAATCGGAGCCAGAGAGTCCAAATCCTCTCACTCCAACAAAACTCCAGAGAAAAGTAGTCGTTCTGAAACTCACCACCCACAAAAACATTGACGGCACACTGATCCCTGTAGACTCTCCATGTGAATCGGCACTTTGTTGAGGTTCCTAACGGGGTTTGACCTCGTGGACTTCAGGAACCCTTGCCAGTATGCTCATAGACACTTTCTCCCTCTTTTCATTATTCCTACATTGTAAAAACTGACAGATGCTGGACTTCTTTCCCATTGGGATTTAATGTACATATTGTAAGTACTCATTTACCGGAATATTGACAGATATTTCCTTTAGGGTTGGGGCTCTCATTGGCTTTCCTCCTTAATAATAGAGTTATTTTGAGATTGGAAATGCATTTATGTATATACATCGGTACTGTAGATATTGTACTTGATTTTTTTTTATGTATGTCTTTGATTTCATCGTTTTCTTATTGTTACCGGAGTGCAGTGGTGATTGATGAAGTGCTAGCAACCCCATAATTGTTTAGATATTTCTGTCATAGCATATTATTATAATAAGCTCACCCTATATCAGCTTAATATTGCACTTCAAAGCTATAATTTAAACAGAAATGGCAACACTCTGAGGCCAATTATGTAATTAAAATAGTCCGCTCAAAAAGAGATGTGCATTTATAAACCCATTTGGCTCGTTCCATGGGAATGTGCCTTCAGGAGGATCACAGGTGTGGGTAGACCTCTTGGGGAGGAGGGCTGTATCCCATGTACCCTCATGTTCAGGCCATTGGCTCATTCCTGAGACCACTTTATCTTTTCATCACTCTGTAAAACCACTGCGCCAAGCCCTGTTTTATGCCAGTGGGGGCGTAGTCATCATTACCCTTCACCGTCTGGAACAGACAGCCTCTTAATTGCCAGGTCTTTAAACTGCTGTTGAACTCCGGGTCTTTTGGATGTGATTTAGTATTGTTGTTGTTAGCATGCATGCATTTGCATCTGTATATACGAAATCTTCCGTAGCAAACAAGTCGGTAATCCAACGCCAACACCTTTTTCAGGTTTTACCTTGACTTTTGTAATAAGTTCATAAAGCTGCCTTGTCATTTCCCTTTTGTACACAAAAAAGATCTCTCTCATTTATCCAGTGTTTGCACACTTTTATATTTGCACACTTTTATATTTGATGGAAAATTAAAGTGCATCACATCTATGAAACATCTGTTGTCTGCATTTGTGGCTGTTGATATTTATATTTTAAAGTCAGTCTTCTTTCCCATAAAACTCTGACAATTAACTGAATGTGTGACATGTGTGTACTTACAACCTAACGAACTAGACTTTTTGTTTCAATGTCAGAAGGTGTTTACCACAGGAAAAACAGCAGCCCTAAAACAATGACTTACTGTTCATAAGTGTGTGACACACACCGCCACCACCTCATTATCTTAAAAAGACAGCGGCGGAGCCACGATATGGAGCCTCTTCCACTTTTTTTTCTTCAAAACTGGTGTGACTCGTCTGACAGGTTGTGAGGTGATGGTGTTTAAAGCGCAGAGACGGGTTTGGACGTGCATGCATACACACGCTGACATGTACAAACATCAGTCAGCGGATAGCAGAACCTGTGCTCGCGGGAAGCTGATGAATTCACTGATTTATGAGCTGCTGTCAGACATACACGGCACACACTCACAGTTGTACTCGGTTGATCTCATGGAAAGTTACTCATTGACTAGCTCTGCAAACAGGAAAGAGCAGAATCTAGTTGTTGTTCCCCCTAATCTTTATGCGCTACCGTTTGTGGCCCATAAAACTCTTTTCGGTTAAATGTCAATAAATATTACCGGATTGGAGCATTAGAAAAAATTAAAATTGTGTAAACTAAGACTCAACACTTTAAAACAGCATCTGGTGGTTATGAAAATCAGTATAACGCGGGGATTTTTTTCTTCATACAACAGAAGTGATGAAATTCAATTCGACTATGAAAAGCAAATTGTTAAAACAAGCTTCTGAAATGGGTGATGTCAGGCTGAGTAATAGACTGTGACGCCTTGAACATATAGGTGTTTCCTTGAGGATGTCTTGTGTGCAAGATCTGACTTGAACTGCATTCTTCCTTCAATGAATCAACCTGATGCTCTCCTCCTGTCCCTCTCCAATGCCCCACCTTGTGAAAAAATAGGAGTAAATGTGTACAGTTTTTCATTAAGCTTTGTACTGTAGTTTATGGATTTTTGTATTTTTTGCTTTTTGTCCTGTGGAATTACTTGTCAAAATAAGTTGTTGCAATAATCATATATTTATTTACAAGATATATCTGCTTCAAAAGTTTTTATGTGCCTTTGTTAACCAAATGTCTGCAAAGAAGTTAACCTTTTATCATCTGAATTTTCTCAAAAAATAATGATAATGGGATATGTGTATATTTAAGGTGCTGTAGAACTTAGTCAGGAAAGAGTCATATTTATTTTATTTTTACTTGATTAAAAACGAGGCTGTGGGGGACAGAAGTAAACACATACTGACGTAATCTCCTGTTTTTAAAACTGCGTTGGGAAAACTTGTTAGTGAGTCATTGTAAAGGCTGTAAATCTTTGCCTCAGCATCATATGGCGTCTAACTAGCCAAAGCTTTTCACTGTTAATAATTTCCTTTTAGCTTTATTGCAGTACACATATACAGTGCCCTGCATATTACATATAGTCTCTAAATAAATATGGGGTCGTAAAAATAGTATGCATTACACACGGGCAGTTTAAAAATTTTAATTTAAACAACATCGCATGTAGAACATACTGTCACGTGCTCAGATGTGACCAAATATTAGATACTGAAGAGGTAAAAAGTGATTATGTAAATATACAATCATGGTTTATGGCTCCTGTCACGTGTTATGCCAGATTAATATAATAACTGCACAACTGAATAATGTTGAGCAAATGTTGCAGTACCTTATATGGCCAGAGGTCGGTGCTCAAACTCTATTTATGTCTGCAGGAAGGCTAATATTTTATTTATTTCTTTTAAAAAATATATGCTAAAAAATGCTTTTCAAACAATAACATTAAGGAGCAGCTGCACAACACTTCACATAAAAAAGAGTGAGTGAGTGAATGAATGAACAGTCAAACAAACAAATGGACAGGATAAGCCTCATCAATATCAAAAATGATTAAAAATTGCTCAAATTGCTTCATGAAACTGTCAACTTTTAATCAGGCTAATAAAAAAAGGAGATTTTAAAATTGAGCATACCTTAAAAAAAAGGACAGAAGAAAGTGGCTACATGTTCATCAACGAAAAGAGTGTCTTTTATCTTTTAAATATGCTCCTAATAGCTGTATTGTTCAAATGATTTGCCATAATGACTCCATTAACAACAGTTCTGCACATGGACAGAGACTCTGAATGCAGCAAGGGATTTTGGCACGAGCACTCACTCACTCACAGACAGTCTGTCTATGAGGATGACAGAGACGCTGAGTGCCAAATGAAGGCCCATGAAAACTGGCACATGATGAAAGCACAAGCCATTTCTTTTTATATCAAAGCAGAATAGAGTGACAATAATGGGATCCTCAGCAGAATAGCTGTCTTGATTAGACATTCATCAAGGCACGTGTAGCGCTGTTTCTAGAGCATTTCGGTTATGTAAGGGTTTAACTTCACAGAAATCGACGGAAGGACAGAGAGTCGAGGAACCGTAAGCAATAGAAGCGAGTCGCTTCTGACGTGATTCGGAAAGAGAGAGAAATTCCTTTCTGGAATTCCCCGCGTGCGCAGGTGTTCTTCATTAACGAGTGGCTACATAATGTCAAGAAAATAATAATTAATAAAAATTAATAATAATAAAATAATAGCGGTCTTGAAAAATCTGGAATGTGTAGAAATAAAATTAATAATTAAATTTTTAAAATAATTTTATTAATAATAAAATAATTTAAATAGTTTTATATCGCTTTACAGAACAGTTCTACAACAATTAATGGTGAGAAAGTTATATTTCAGACAAAAAAGTGACTAGCTCGTTTTGTCCATCAACCGAAATACTTAAAAAAAGAAGCTTAATCATCAAACTAAGCACGAAAGGAGCAGATCTAAAAGTGATAGAAGAGATTTCGCTTTGCATCTCTCGCATATGCATTTGTAATATTTATAGAATTAATGACAGCACTGTAATACACTTTGTATAATCGCTATATATTTTAAATTATGTGTGCTTTTTTTCTTGATTTTTTAGTAGAGTAAAGGCTGTACCTAAGTTTATGTTGAGTAAAATAGAGTAGGCAATTAACAAATATCTGAAGTCAGTATATTAAAAATATAACTCCCCTCATAAAAGTAATGAATCACGATGAAATGTTACCCCTACCCCCCTCTCTAAACGAATGAAGGTATTGACTAGCCTACCCACTCTACTTGTGGAAAGTGTACAGTATTGCTAACAGCGTGCCAAGCGCAAACAAACACAGAACCAATCAGAGGCGCGAATCCACAGCACGTGATCGAACATGGTGGGATCACTAGAGTGGCATGAGTCCCTTCTGTTAGCGTGTTCTTTGTCGTTGCTGTACTTGTAGCTGCTTGCAGTCCGCTTCAATAACAACACCCGCCGCTCTACCAGCGTGGCTTACCTTTAAGGTCAGCCAATTTCACTGTGTTTCTCTCTGGATTGTGTCGACATTTCTTCTGACAACGTAACGAATAAGGTAATAAACGTCGATAACGTCCGTATGTGTCGTCTTTTTTCCCAGAAGGTGACGTTTTCAGTGGATTTCTTTATTATGAGAAATAGGTACACAGCTAGATAACGGGTCTAATGTTACGCCATTCTTTCGGCTGGCGGTGTCGTTATATTTCAACACGAAATATCTTGAAAACTGGTATTTTAAGTATTATGTTGTCTATTATTGTGTTAATAAGGCTTTCTGTCAACAGGTATATCAAAATGTGTGTGTTTAACGTTAAGTAGGGAAAATCCTCAAGCTTTGTTGTTGTTAGGTTAACTTCTGTCCACTGTAACGTTAATCTGATGCTCTTACTTACCAAATAAAGTTCATTTTATTGTTTTACACTGGCATGAAAGCCACCTACACTGCTTTTTTTGATTGTTTAAATGTTTAACGTAATCTACACATCAAGTTTTGGTTAGACCAACTAATATGTTGGTTTTTAGTTCATGTGTAACGTTTACTTGCAACAATTAACAAATAACATAAATACAAACACATGTTCACAAAGTGTTTTAGTTTTAGGACAACATGAACCAATTACCTTAAGTAAATAATCACACTGACTGTGTCTCTTAGAGTACTATGCTGACTAACTAGTCAGCATTGGTGGTCACTATTTGCACGTGCAGCACGTTTAGCTGACTACGAAGCACACTAAGTTTTGATACACAACCATACTGTCTTGTCCTCAAGTCGTTATTCTGTTTAAAGGCTTCATAATCAGATGCAGTTCAGCATGAGCCCACGCTTGACACAGTTTTGAACTACTCTGTTTCATCTGTTTTTTTTTTTTTGTTTTTTTTTGTTTTTTTGTGGTTTGAACAAAGAGCTAGATTGATGTATTTGATCTCAAGGAACAGTATTTTAAAGGGGGTCATCAGCCTTTTTAAATTGTTTGGACCTGATGAAAAGCAGGTGTTTTGTTTAAATTTGTTAATGGATTCTATGCTATTCTGTAAAAAAAGAAAAAGACAAACGATTCCGAGGAAGATGCTCAACTAGTGAGAGCTCTTGTAATTGTGAACTGATTATATCTTGAGTTTACATAACTTTTTTCTTTTTGCCACATACTAAAAATGGCACTAAATTTTTACTTTTTTTTTTTTTTTTTTGCAATTGTGATTTATTTATTTTTTATTAATTCAGATTTTCATAACTCTGAGTGGGGAAAAGTTGCAATTAACTTATATTTTTTAACAAACTTTAAATATACTTTTATTAAAACTGTATGTGTATTTTATGTAATTTTTTACTTTTTTTTTATATTTTATTATTTTATGGATTGTTTGCAGTATGAAAGTTTCTTGCAGTAGCAGATAGTGGTTTGGCTGTGATTGACTGACGTTTGACTATCTCCACATAGAAGGGGGTTTATGTAAGACCTGAGCAAAGGTAATTTAGTTGTGTAAACACTGGACACTAGAGTCCTTTGGCTTATTAAGAATTCAAGTGGATCCCGTGAAAGAGGCTGTTGTAAAACTGGGCATAATAAAGTGCTGTAGCACAGCGGCTTCTAACACCAGTTGTGTTCTCAATGTTTTCTCATTTGTCTTGTTAATCTGATTGTGTCTGAGCATGTTTTTCTCCTTATCTAGATATGGCATTGTTTATATAGGGCAAAAACCTTCTCTGCATTCTTGCTTGTGTGTAAATCCTCTCCTGGGAACTTAATTTTGAGTCACACATTTATACAGAAGTCATGATTGGAACATGATTAAGGGACCTGGTTGGTCGCTATTGGTTGTCTGATGGATATGTATCAATATCAATAGAAGCTTCAGTGAGATTAAAATGAAAAGAATAACTGTTCTGTGTGCTCTGCAGAAACACCATGGAGGAAGAGGAGCACTTTGTGAACATAGACCTGAACGATGACAACATCTGCAGCATCTGTAAACTAGAGACGGACACAGGAACGCTTTCCTTCTGCCATGTGTGCTTTGAACTGAGCATAGAGGGTAAGAATGTTTTATTTTTTATAAATATCAGGTAAAAACATTTTTAATGTCCTCAGCTTGCCAGTTTTGGGTGAGATTATGCTAATTATAAATGAGTAAAACCTCTTTCTCTATTCTGCCATCCATATCCCCCTCATTTATGTATTAGCAGGCACTCTCTTCCTCCGCTTCATGAGCTGCTCAAAAAATGAACTAGAGCATTTGAAGTGCCACTTTGGCATCTAATTAACGTTCAGCTTATAAAGGGTAGACTAGAGTTTCCTGAGGGGCCTCATTGGAGCAGCTCTTTTGTTCTCTGCAGCTGTCTTTTTTTTTTTTTTTTTTTTTGCACTGAACCTTCCCCAAAAGAGCACTTAGTATTTCAAACGGTTTTATACCGTCATGGCAGAAATGAGGCATCTTGGGCGTAAAGAATTTTCGCAGGAATCGCATGCCTTTGTCTGGAATTTTCTGTGCCGTTGCATATGTTTTGGTTGCATGATTTTCAGGTTTCACAGTTTAGCAGGGATGGCTAAAAAGGAAGTTTTCAATTGTTGATGAAGATTCTGAAGAGTATTCAGAATTAGGTGTTTAATTGTCCGACTTAATATTAATATAATCTAACACTAATTTAAAGGTTAACTTTAACAAGCACTGATAATTAAAAAACCACAGAAACACTGAAATATAATCTTTAGTAAATCTTTATACTCTGCGTTATGATGTTTATTTTCTTTTTATTTTCAATTTTAGAAAATACCATATAATGGTTATTTTTGTTTATATATATATATATATATATATATAAATGTGTATATATATATAAATTAAAATCATGCTTTATGCATTTCTACTTTTGCTTCTTCGTGGCTTTTTTTTTATGTGGCACCAGTTTCAGTTATATGATTCTCAGGTTTCAAGATTGTAAATAAGATGGTAAACAGGAAATGTTTAATTTGTCGATAAGGGATCCCAGGTGGCATGCTGAGGAAACAAAATAACATCAGACGAAAAGTTATATTTTAATACTTCAGTATTCTGTGTGACCTTAGAAACCTTTATTTTCTAGCATTGATTGTTATGTTCTGCCAGAAATGGCCTGTGCATTCATGCTGTGGTTTTGTTGGGTCAGTGGCCAATCTAGGTCAGGTTATCAAAGCGTTACTAGTGGATTCTATTATATACTGGAAAACTATGCATAAAGACCTCTGCGTTTGTAGTGTTAGATGTTCATCTGCTGGAAGCCTTGTTGAATTGTGTAACACAGTGTGGCGTAAAAGCATTGCCTCCTGAGAATGTGACATGTCACAAGTCTTCTATTTATTTATTTTATTTTTATTACCTCCCTTCCTCTATTGATTGTTATTATTTTTGCATTCCTGTACCATGACCTTCTAAAGAAAAGCTGTGCTTTGCATGCTCTGGATGGTTTCAAAAATTAGGGACCATTCAGCCAGACTGACTTTTTTTTTTTGCAAATTCATTTTTATCTTCTTATCTGTGACGCACATAATCTCAGTTTATGAAGCGTCTGGATTTGAGCTGGAGAAGTCTGCTCACAAATTAGATACACTGAATATTCATGCCTGCGATAGAAGGTTGCCGCTTTTGAATATTTAACAGAAGAGCACATGAGGGATCTGGCCAGGCAGCCCCCAGTCGCCCAGCCACCAGGCAGCTGTATGTCATGAGTGATTCACCACTGCACTCGGCCTGAACGCCGGAGTGTTGCACAACAGCACTTGTGGCCCCGTGAGCGGGCATTGACAAGCCTGTGGTCGCAACACTCGCTCATAGGTCTTCCTCTGCTGATTGGCTGTTGGCCACCGAGTTACACTCTCTTCTCAGTAACAATACACTCCAATGTTCTCGGCGTGGGTAAACAAGAACAAGCTGACTGTGCATGTTTAGACCTGAATGCTCAATTGCCCACATCTGCTCGCACACCTGCGTACCCTCAAAAAAAATTGTAACTGTAAGTTACCAAACTCGTTAGTTTGCCACTCGAGTTTTTTTTTTTTGCATTTGTCCAAATAAACAGTCTAACTGAGGTCTTTTGGTCCAAATGTTTTGTGTTTGTTGCAGATGAGGGACTCGCACTAGCTATTTTTATCATCTGCTTCTGGTTCTGCTTTTCTGTTTCCTCAAAGCAGTATTTCAGAGCACAGCAAGGGAGAATGTCTGTGCATGCATGTTGAGAATACACAGGAAGTCATATGCAGAGTTACACTTGTCCTCAAGCGCTCAAAGAAGCAGAGAGAAATATTAATTGAAACGCACACTTAAAAGGAAAGAAAGAGGCAGATTGCAGTACACAATGTACACCCTGAGTTCTATTTCTTGGATGGTTATACAAGGGTCTGGTGTTGTTTTAAAATTGATTCCTGTATTGCTGCAATTTTTCCTTCATGTAAGAAATAACCGCAGCAGCCAGTTACTTATTTTAACAACACTTTGATTCACGCTGTCTAGAGCTGATGAAGTAACTTGGGAAATGTTTCATGGGAGTTTGGTTTCTGAACGTCAGTTGCTTGCTTCGAATTCCAGTGACAGTTTGTGTGGTTTATTTTATGATGTAGAGTGCTCCATGTGTTTGCTTTAATTGCTTAAATATAATAGTTATATTAACCTATGTTTTATCACTCAAAATTGCAAACGGCTATACCTTGTCCATTATGTTTTATGTTCTGATATATGCGTACACTACCTATTTATTTATTTGTTTTATTTAAATTTACATTTACAATTAAAATGAACCGTTTTCTATTTGAATATGTTTAAATGTACTTTATTTCAGTGATAGCAAAGCTGAATTATCAGCATCATTACTGGTTTTAAGTGTCACATGATCCTTTAGAAATCATTGAAATATGCTGATTTGGTGCAGGATTGTTTGGCACTATTTTGGAAAATAGACTAATTTTCACTGTTTTGAAATCCATTCAGCTGGTCTCTGGGTCTGGAAGTAGCACTTTTAGCGGCAACCAAACAGCCATAGATTATTGCATCTGACCACATCGGCCTAGAAAATTGCAACTTCTCATTTTCCGTCAGTCTTGGTACACAATAAGGCTTTTCACACTTGAAATTGTTAACCCAGGGTTATCCTAAACCCCGGATAAACGGAATCCTGGTTTATCTGTAATCATGTTTCACACTGCTTATATTAAACCTGGGGTTAGCGGTTAATCCTGGGTATTCATTAACCAGTTACCAGTTAAAAAAAAAATTTGCCGCATATGTCTGAGATGCACTAAGGCAAAAAAACAAAGACAAAATAACAAGAGAGAGCAACAAAGGAGCAAAGTATATGAACAATACAGACTCCTCATCACTCCAGTTCACACGCTTTCCGTCTTTTGACGTTTCTTTCTTTTGAAGTTCTTGATGTTAACGTTAACTAACTTCTCACCGGCTGCTGTTTACACCACGCGCGTTTCCTGTTAGCGACTTGACGTAATGCTCACTGATTTCTGATTGGCTGTCTGTTGCTAAGCGTCCAGCAGCAACAAGCAAACACCGCTCCGTTTCACACTGAACAAACTCTCTGGAGCAGGGTTTCATAACCCCGGGTAAAATGCGGTGCTAACACCGCTTTCAAATGACAGGTGCGAAACGTCTTTACCTGGGGTTAAAAGCGGTGTTTAGAACGCAGATAACCCGGGGTTAAGTGTGAAAAGACAAATTTTGGGTTATACGTTTTAACAACAGAAGCTTTGGTTCTGGCAGATGCAGACCTGGCAATACAAATATTATAGTATATAATTTCTAGTGTGTTCTGCTAGAGTGTTGCATACCAGCTAAGTCAAACAAACCCAAGATCCCTCAATATATATCAGGTCCCATAGTTAATTAGAGTCTATGGAATTTGTTTTCTTCTCCAGGTCTGGCCTCAGATTGTGTAGCCAGGTAATGACTCATCTCTCCTCAACAAGCTGTACGACTTAGGAGGGTATCATGCTCATTTTTGTGCTGTCAAGGCCATTTCTCTAAATGGTTTTATTTTTATCGCACTGTTGTCTTAGTCTCTGCCCACTCTTCTTTTTCACTGGCCCTGAAAGACCTTGATGGCTGGCTGGTTTCTTGCTCTGCCGAGCACTTATGCAGGACTAACAGTTTCCCCGCACAGACACAGGCTATCTCTCATCCTCTTACGTAACAGCAGTGGAATGTGAGCTTGTGTGCATCAGCTGGATGGCATTGAATGGCTGGATAACCGAATATTCCAGACACTTGGACTGCAGTATGGATACAATGCTGAACCACTATGCACTTGTGTGCTAGAGTTCCCATTTTCTTCAGTGCTTACACTTGTTTATTTTCACTGTTGGATGCAATATAGTACACTAGTGTGACTTTTTGACCCCTCTCTGATAATCAGTGAATGCAGCCTGCATGGTGGATGAGAGCAGATTTGCTGACTGCGCTTCCCATGCCTAGCAAGCTTTCCATTTCAGTAATGCTTCTCCATGCTCCAGAGTAATCGGGGGCTTTCAGCAATATTTCGGTCCTTTGAAATAGAAGCATTAGGGAAAACACATCCCCAAAGGTAATGTAGGGTTTCAGAATTATGCTCTATTACCTTCATAAATTGCCTCACAGCAGGTTTATTCCAGGATATGCACATGGGAGGTGTTTTGCACTGCTCTTGTTTGCATGCTGGCTGGTCTACTTTCTTAAAATAATTTATCAATGTAAAGTTCACTGTTGAGCTCAACCATTGGATTGTTTTTTTTTTTCCTGCCTTTCATGCTATGCGTTGTAATGCATTTAGCGTTCTTGTGATCGGATGCTTGGGCAGGTCTTTACGTAGGGCCCAATAAATTAGTTTCTCACTCTTTTCAGTTTAAATTTTTCTGAATTCCACTTTAATGGATGAATTTACGTTTTTACATCTAAAATAGTGGTAATTTCATCAATTTCTGTGTGCATGTGGTAATATTATATAATATTAATAATAAAATAAAATATTTTGTTGTATGTGAAATGCCTGTGAAAGACTCTCTGAGGAGCTCCGGAGATGAACTTTATGTCCTCATATAGTGATAAAGCAGTTGCTGAAAACCCCATGAGTGTCTTGCATGCATGACTATCGCAGTAATGAAACTGTAGCACTCCTTCACAGAGATTGTGACCCTTTACCACAAAACCTTTAGCAGCATGGGTATATTTGTAGCAATAGCCAAAAATATGGGCCAAAAGGATCAGTTTTTCATAGGATGTTTAGTAAAGATCATTTTGGAAATTGTCTAAGCTATATATAAAAAAAACGTAATTTCAGTTAGCAATATGCATTACTAAGGACTTTTTTCACATTTTAGAATTTTTTTTTATTTTTTTATTGCTGATACTCATCCATGTATGTCCTATCCTATCAAACCATACATCAGGGCTGATCTTATTTATTCCACTTTTAGCAACAATGATTGCTATTGTGCATCAGGGTCTCTTTGATCTAGGCCTATTCATTCAAAACATGGCAAATTGTAAATTCCAAGTTTATGACTGAATTCACTGATTCTGTCTGCGGTTTTTGCATCACGGGGCCATACTTTTATGGCTCTGCCTGGGCATGCAAGAGCATTTTAATCCAAATCCAAGAGAAGTTTTACTCTAGTCTGATCAGTAGGGGTTGATATCTTCTGTAGGAGTGAGTTGATATATGGACAGCTGTGGGTGCACGTGAATGTCAATCAGTGCAGCTGTTGACCGTGCTCCTGTTTTAACCGCGAGGTGCTGTTTTTGGCATAGCAGTCCTACTGTTACCCCATGTCCCCATTCCCAACACACACACATGCACTGAAGTGTGTCAAGGATCCAGTGTCCTTACTTCACGTAAGGACACAAATGCAGAAGCAGTCCACATGGTTATGAATTAAGCCGCAGGAAAAACAGGCTGAATCATTTAATTTGAAGAATTGAATTTCATAAATATCCATCAGACACAACACATTATAGTAACAAACATTTTAAGTTGAACTGTATATGTTGTACATCTCAATAAGATGCTCTAGATTAGTTTGAAGGCTGTTTATGACGTGATCAAATGTTCAGTTTATCTAAAGTGGGAAATAACTGCGAGTGGAATGATTTAATGGTACAATGAAAAGGCAAATGACATAGATTGCACTTGATAAGATTACCGTTTCCATGACAGCGACCCTCACTTTCACCCTTGGCAAATCGGCTAATCTCTGTGGCTGTTTTCGCCACAGTAGTAATAACATGGATTACAAGGCTTCTTTTTCTCTTGTCTCAGTCGTTCGTACTGAGAGCCACTTACTTGTTGAGGCCAGAGTGTTACACAAGCACCATTTGAGTATTTCATCACTACAGGGTTTGATTCAGAACAGTTCTTCCTCTGTTTGCTTTCAGACATCAGCTAGATATGGAAATCAGTTATTTGCAAGTTGACACATTTTTTATGCTTTGACTACTTTTGCTTTTTTTCCAGCAAAATTTATGAATTTAAAGCTGTCATGAAGTACTTACAGCTATATAGCTTTTATATGTTAGTGTATAATATTTATATATTTTTTTTTTAATATGTAACTTTTTATTATGGACTATTTATTTATTATCATATGTATGCATGCATGCTTGAACACACACATTTTTATTTTATTTATTTTTTCTCTCTTTTTGCTGATATTTGTTCTCTGAAACAGGTCAGTGATGAATATATGGAAAATGAAATGTGATAAGATTGCATTTAAAATCAGACACACACACTTTCAGGTTTTACATTTGCTTGGCTCATGGTATGCCACAGTAGTGATTTGATTTCTGGGTCATATTGGTTTATAGTAATCCTGGGAGACATTGCATTCAGAAAAGTGTAGCTAAAATGCTCCCGAACTTGTTGTGCGCACATTCATTGTCAGAGACAGGTTTTTTTTGTGTGTGTGTGAGAGAGTGTGCTGTTCTAACCTTCAGTACCTCTATTTATAATCGCACTCTACAGTGCACTTTCCTGTTATTCAGACTTTGCTGTGAAGTGCAGGAAATTGGTTTATCGTAAGACGGTGAATGAATTTGGCTTTTGCCTTTTCTCAGCTGTGCGCTGCTTTAGTTAAGAAAAGCACAGCGAGTCAAACCCAAGCAAATACCCAAAGTCTTGAGTTTAGCGGTACGTTGCGTGCAGGCGTTACTGGAAACAACCCGTGTGGTGAAGGCTTCTCAGTTCAGCTTGAAGCAGTGGGAAGGAAAATGAAGCCGCCAGTGCTGACTAATTCGCTGTTTAATGCTGCTTCATATCGATGTGTTCTTAAAGGAAATTTTAGTAGAAAATTAAAAGGTAATTTGCTCCCTTTCATGTTGTTCCAGACTTACTTTGGAACACGATACAGTAAACCAGTACAAGTCTCAGTAGCCCCCAAAACAACACTTAACTTGAGAACTGAATCAAGTCTGTGAGGCTCTGTACTGGATGGAGTGATTGATTAAATTGGCTGATTTGACTTTGAAATGGTTTAAATGATTCACTGAAAAAAATCTGACTCATCAGAATAATATGTTCATGAGTTGGACATTACTGCTGCAATACTGTTTAAATGAGTTGGGCTCAGCATTTCTTGTTTTTTCTTTCTTTCTTTATTTATTCATTTATTTTTTATTCAGCAAGTATGTGTCAAATTCATGAAGTAATTAGTAAAGTGTATCAGAGGTTCCAAAATATTAAATGAAATGAATAGGGCTTAAAGTATCTTTTTATGGCCCTGGGGTCATTAAACAGTCTTTAATTCCAAACCAATTTTCAGTTTTTCCTTTTTAAGAGTAAATGGCTGTGTTTGTGTTTCTCTCTCTCTCTCTCTCTCTCTCTGTCTCTGTCTCTGTCTCTGTGTTTGTGTGTGTGTGTGTGTGTGTGTGTGTGTGTGTGTGTGTGTGTGTGTGTGATTAGAACTCAAAACATGTTTGAACAAAACTGAGCTCCGACATAAATGGCACATCCTAATGCAAAACCAACACACAAAGGCGCCCAGCAGCATTCGTTCTGTGCCTGTGTGTTTTATTTGTTCTTGGCCTAGTTCGACTTACAGGCAAAGATGTGTTTTTAATCTGCTCAACAAGGACCCAAAACAGTAAGTGATGTGCTCAGAGACAGAGTGATTTATAGTTGCAGCTGTTCAAAGCTTGTCAGAGTTTAGTTTTACAGGAGTAGGTAGGAGTTAATGGACAAATTAAAGTGTTAGTTCACAGAAGAATAAAAATTAGCTAATTTTTGTAGCATGATAGGTGTATATGACTTTATTCTTTGAGACGAAAATCCCTTTATCCATTAATCATGTTTTTTTTGGATTATCAGACGAATCCAGTAAGTTATAATGAAAAATGCTCTTGTAAAATGATATCCTGAACTATATTTAGGCATATTAATATAACCTGCCTCATTTCTCCTTGCCTTAAGGATGAAGTCAAATGTGGCACACTCACTCTCGCTAGTATAAATAGTCTTTCACTTATTTCTTTGGCTTTCTTTTGTTTGTCATGATTATTTAAATATTAGCTTTCCTCTATTTATTAACTTATTTTTAATTCTGGGAGCTGTTAAGGGGTCACACCTAATTTCCTAAATAAATGTAAGTTTAGGATATTTTGTGTAATCTTTTTAATGATGCAGTTATTTTGGACGCTCATTCAAATCTGCATAATTTTTATGCCAATATTTATGTATTTTTCTATATTTATGTATTCTACTGTCTCTCACATGCCTGCAAGTTTTATTGATACAAACCAATTGACTTCTTTATTGTCTTGGTAGTCATATGCATTACTTGCATTTGATAGCATTTTATCATGTTCGGCTCATTACAGTGATTTACAAATATCCTCTTTTTTTGCATTGAACCAGGTGTTTCCAGTGCCACCCTGCTGCACTCCAAATCTCTACGTGGGCATAGAGACTGCTTTGAGAAGTACCATCTCATCTCCAACCAAAAGCTCTCCCGCGCCAAGGCCTCCCACAGCACGTACGAGGGCGTGAAGCGGGCCCTGGGCCAGCGAATCAGCCGCATCATACAGTACGCCCAGAACAGAGACTCCGTGACCGCTGAGACACCCGGACGCTGGGGGGCCAAACAGATTATGTGTCACACTCAGCAGGGCGGCAGGAAACTCGTGCCCCAGTCCGATGCCCAGGTGCCCCGTTATGCCCCACGATGGGCGGAAGAGGCGTCGATAGCAGAGTCAGAGTATGGGAAAACCGTGCTGAATTGTCACTCTGCCGAGGAGCTCGGTCTCGGCCTGCTGCAGGGATCACGCCAGGGACTGTGGGCTGGAGACAGACACCACCCACGAGAACAGCAGAACCGAGAGCAGAGAGACACAGCCAGACAGAGAAGACATACGGGTAACAGTCGAGAAGAGCGTGAGTATTTACGATATACATTAGCACTCAAAAGTGTGGGGTCAGTGGTTTATGTTTTTACTATATTTTTGATCAAATAAATGCTGCCTCAATAAATCTTACCGTCCTTAAACCTTGAAAGGTATTATTTGCTTTGATTTTGTTGGTATTATAAATGAAGCAGCACTGCATATAGTTTTTGGGCTTAGTTGAATTCCCACAGTAGCTTCTTAGACACAAGCGAAGGACGGAAGTCGATATCCTCACCATTAGGGTTTTATCTGGCGCTTTGTAGCTGCATCGTTCCCGTCAATATAGTCCACAAAGCACCAATAAAGGGTTGAGGTCACAATCTGGACTTTGATTTCTCTCTCCGTTCTTCAGTGTCTGTCTCCTTATCTCACCCGGTGAAATGGCTTCTGTTAAATGCAGATATGTCATCAGGGTCACACCATGTGCTGCTCTGAGAAGAATGCGTCTCGAGGACTGTTATGAAGGCATCTGCCGTCAGCTGTGAAAGGAGACGTGTTTGTCAGTTTTCACTTTATTGAAAGGGATCGCGAGAGAATGATTTTTATGAGCGTGTTTGTTTGTCTTTCTCTTCTAGTGGTGAGGATGAGTGTGGAGGAGCTTCACCAGTTGAACGAGCAGCTACTGCTGCAGATACAAAGTGAGTCTCGTCTGGAAACTTAAAGGGATATTTCAATCACAAATAAGAAAATATGAACGTTTTCTGTATTAAGTGAATACTCCTTTGAACTAGGGATGCTCATTTCGGTTATTTCTCATAACCGACAACCGACGCTCATTAACCGATTATTAACCGGTTAACTG
>JAUCNO010000002.1:8688419-8701537 GCA_032353835.1 Enteromius viviparus | reverse complement strand
GGAATGGGATGGCACTTCAGTTCATAGAATGAGTAAAGGCAGGTGAGCGAATACTTTTGGTAATATAGTGTATATAAATCCACAAATGTATATATTTAAGAAATTATTTATTTATAATATATATTTATTTATTTTTTTCCCAATGAATAGGGAAGTACTGTGTGTACTTACATATACTTAATAAATATACACAATACACACATATTATGTGAAGAAAAACTTGGACAGTTAATCATTGGACAGCACTAATTTTAATATATTCAAAATGTAATTTATTTCTGTGATAGCAAAGCTGAATTTAGGGATCACATGAACATGATCCTTCAGAAATCATTCTAATATGCTAATCTGATGTTCATCTTATCTCAGTTATAATTGGGGCTCAGTTATTAATGATAGTTCTTGTTATTATCAACATTGAAAGCAGTGTTTCAGATCAATGTTTTTTAAGTCTGACCTCCATCTCGTTCCCTCTCTTCAATCTCAATATGTTTAAAAAGTGTATAAATGTACACTCCCTCCCTTTCTCTAGGTAACCCGTACAGTACACAGGCCTCAAGCGGCCATCTCAAGTGCCCAACCCCTCCTCCCACAAAGAATCAGTCCCTCTCCCGGAAACACTCCATGGAGCTTGGCCTGCTGTCCCCTGCTGCTCTCTCGCCCATGCAGAGTGAGTATCCCTCGGTTCACAACTAGAAATCAGTAGGTACGTTTTCATCCATCTATTTTTATGTGCATTTTGGAGTATCACATAAAAAATGTGATGTAAACACCAAGATACACAATAATTCTAAAAATGCACAATTGAGTAGGATAAACTTTTTTTTTTTATCTGATAAAAAAAAAACTATAATGGAAATACATTTAACTAATAAATTCCTCCATGTGCATCAAAAAAGTGTGTCTTTGCGCTAGGAGATGGGATAGTGTTACTAGCAGCGGGCAGATCGCTCACAGCATCTATATGTTGTTTCGGTCATTCTGAAATGCCTCAGCAAAGTCGGACGTTTAATTGTCTTAAAAGATTGTGTTCCTAAACAGCAGCATCCACCTCTGTAAGCAATGCCAGCATTTTTTGTTTCATCTGCTTGTTCTCAGCCACAAGAAATTTAACATGTATGTTTTCTTGTGATACCTGGTGCCAGAAAGTGATGATTTTGTTTTCTTTGATTTTTTGTTCACAAATGTTTTATGTGGAATAGGGATGGGTGGTATGGGCTTAAATACTTATCATGGTCATTTTTGATATTTATTGATATTTCCTGATTTTTCCCTAATATAAAGAAGGTTTCCAGTGATCGCTATAGCTGAATAAAACGCATATAGAGAAATCACACACATGCTACTTCAAGGCTCGAACTGTACAGCCATATTTCAGATTGTAGAAAGAGCTGATCAATTGCATGTGTTGTGCACACAGACATATGTCAACATAAAGATATCGCCCCTCCCTAATGCCATATTCCAGTTTTGCGCATAAATTTGAATCTTTGTAAGGAAACATAGCTTGTGCTTGTTAACCAAATATTATTTCATCTTTCTTCTCTGATCATCCTCCACAGGATCAGGTACTCCCAAACCCTCCACACCCACACCCACCAACACGCCGTGTTCGACGCCCCACCCCGCCGACATTCAGAGTGCCACGCCTTCAGTAACGCCCACCCCTCAGGACCCTGCCCTTCCACAGCAGCCCACCCTGCTTACCCCCTTCGCCCAACAGCAGATGACCCTGCCTGTCATGACTATTCCCCTGCCCACGTCAAGCACCACATCCTCACAGGTCATGACAAACCCAGCAGGGCTCAACTTTATCAACGTGGTGGGCTCGGTTTGGTAAGAACCCACGTTTTTTGTTTTCAGGGATATTAAAGGGAAACGGTGACTAACCACCTCTGTTTGTGGTCTCTTACAGCAGTCCGCAGACTCTGATGAGCGGTTCTAACCCAATGCTGGGTTGTAGTCCGGGCACTCTGGCATCTGGTATACCCTTGAGTGGGCTTCTGCCCTCTGGTGGTCTCATGTCTGGAGCTCTTCCTGCCATGCAGCCTGCAGCCCCAGCAGGTAAACCTCTCTGTGAATCTCTTCCTGCATGGTCAGATGTGAATGATTGACTCTCACAAGTTTTCAGTTCCTACTTTGGATAGAAAAATCTTCATGTTGTTCCACCAGGTGGGGCTTTTGGGCTGAACAACAGCCCAGGATTGCGACCGCTCAACCTTCTTCAGGTAAGAGAGCTTTTGTAGTTTAGGTACTGGCTTTGTGGAGACGACTTTGTCTTTCCCTCCTATTATGCTTGTTTTTCTTTTCTTTCAGCTCCCTACAGGACCACTGATATTTAACTCTCTACAGCAGCAGCAGTTGTCTCAGTTCTCTCCTCAGCAGCAAAGCAGTCATTCTGCCACATCCAGTCCTCAGCAGCAGGGGGACACAGTGAGTCACTCAGACAGACACACTGTAGTTATTATTTTTCACTGCTCAAATAGTGTTAAAAGGATAGTTCACCCAAAACTGAAAATGCTGTTCCTTGAAAGTCAAAGGATACATTCAGCTGTTTACATTTAGAGACGGAAAGAATTTGCGATATGGGTGAATGCGATTAAATTGTAAACAATGATTCGCTAAAAACGACTATGATTAAATTAAATGAACATGAGCACTGCAAGTCCAGAGTCTGTGAGTCCGAATGAATCTGTTAACAAGTTAAGCTAGTGCGTGTTCCAGTTTACGTTGTTCAAGGTATAGGGACACTTCATATAGTTAATATCACACGAAGAGTGCCGTTTTTCTTCCAAAAGTCAGCATGATTACAAATGATTTTAAGCAACAGTTCAATAAACAACAAGTTATTATTAAGAGACTTGTGTATTAGACACCACATTTCCTGCTTTTGCTATATTTCGCCAACAAAAATCACCCAAAACACAGCCACAGCACTGTTTAGCTTTCCTGGTGGCGTATCGTTTCTGAATGAATGTACGTTTAAATGATTCAGTTCAATTACAACGACTTGTTTATTAACCGTGACATGCTGCCTCCTGCTGGCGGTTTTAATTTTACGTTTAAAATATCTTTATTTTTTTTAAAAATGATTTCAAACATCAGTTTTCAACATTTCAAACATCAAAACACTATTTATGCATTTGTAACTGCAGATTAACATTCTGTGTCCCTCTAAGTTGCATTAAACTGTAAAAACATCACTTTGATACTGATTTCATTTCCTTGGTAATAGCAAAAATTTGATTCAAAAGATAATGCACATTTTCAAAAGTCAGCTGTCCATGGTAATCTTTAAGATATTAGCACAATAACACACTCAACATTTATTTATTTTATATATATATATAGTCAATATTGCACAATATTGTTATTTCATGTATATAATAATTTAAGAATAATAATAATAATTGTATTAATAATTCTTTTGACACCCATTTCAAAAACAAAAAATGATTTTAAGACTGAAATGTAAAGTTTATCGTTATATAAAACTTTTTGTTGAATTGTAAATTTTGCGTTTTACAGTAATTTTACAGTTTAATATGATACTATAGACATTCCCCTCCCCCGCTCATATGGTATAAATTTTATTTTTGCAGGTCTTAAAAAAGGTCTTAAAAAGTCTTAAATTTGAGCCTTAAAATCCTGAAGAAACCCTGATTTAATTTAGCAACTCCTTTCCCCTATATTTATATCACTTAAGGTGTATCTTTAAAAACACTGATTCAGTAGCATTGTTAAATATATTATATTCAATTACATTAAAAAATATATATCTATATCTATATCTATATCTATATATATATATATATATATATATATATATCTATATATATATATTATTTCAAATATTAAAAAAATATTCAACATTTATTTTACATTTTCATTATAAACTTCTATACAGATGAAAGAGATGTTTGAGTAGAATTGTTTTTTTTTCATAATATATATATATTTTATTATTTTGTTTCTAAATTACATGTGTTGACTTAAAGAAACAGTAACCCAGAAATTAACATTTTGTCGTTCTTTACTCACCCTCATACTGTATGAATTTCTTTCTTATGTTGAACACAAAAGAAGATATTTTAAAGAACCAAACTATTTTTGGTCCCCATTGAATTCAATAGTAGGGAAAGACATCTCCATCAACTGCTTGATTACCAGCATTTTTAAAAATAAACGTGTACAGGGTGAGTAAAGGATAACATTTCCATTTTTGGGTCAATTATCCCTCAGTTTTTTTATTTGACATTGGCAATCTTACAAATTGTCTTTAGCTTCATGCAACTCTAAAGAATATATAAAATATATATATACACACACACAGTAGTCAACATTTGAAGTGGATTAAAAAGTTCATTAAACTTGTCCTAGGACAAGAACGCATTATATATATATGTATATGTATGTATACACGTGTATGTCTGTATGTTCTAAAGTTAATTCAGTTGACCTCTTTGAATCAGGCTGATCCAGGTCTGACAGCAGAACAGGGTCTGTCCGCACAACAGACGGCGGTCATCAATCTCACCGGAGTGGGGGGATTCATGTCTCCCCAGGCAGCAGGTACAGACTCACGCACTTAACACATGCGTTTCATTTCTCTGCCACTTCTCTCACTGTTATTCAAGAACATCTCAAGTCCAGATATCTAACAGACACTAACACATCGAGTAGACATACTAATGGATTTAGATTTTGTAGTGTGTCGTACTAATCTTAACATAGATCAATCGAAGTTAATCACACCTGTTTTTATTTTGATTATCTGGGTTTGTCATTTGATTAACATGATGGTGGATGACACTTTTTCTCTTTCTGCTACATTCTACCTTTTATTTCCTGTTACCTCGTTCCCCACCCTGTTCTTTCTCTCTCCCCTCCCCTCCTCTTCCTCCTCCACCCCACCCCTCTGTCCGTGGTAGTGCTGTCCCAGCTGGGTTGTGGTCTGGAGGGGTCCGGGCCCAGCCTACCGTCCCCGAGGCTCCAGCAACAGCACCAGCCACAGATCCAAGTAATGCAGCAACTTTGACCCCATCCACCCATAGACATGTGTATATCAGACTGACCTTTGACCTCTCAGACTCTCTCAAAAGGGTTATTTCATCCCAAAAAGGAAAATTCTGTCATTTACTCACCGTCATGTCATTCCAAAACCAAATTAGGATATTTCTGTCCTTTCATTGAAAGTCGTTTAGTCAAAATGAATTTATTCACATATTCACTGATCAGCTACCAATGTTTACAGCATTTAAATTTGGTCCAGAAGCTCAAACATGCTTGCTTGACTCACAAGAACCTATTTGATTTTTTTTGCACGTGTGCTTGAGCTTCTGTTTATGTTTACTGATCAGTGTTTATATGTGAAATAAAGCTTTTATACACCCTTGCACATGATTTTTTAATTTACATTATTCCAATGGGATTTGCATCATCTAAAATGTACTGTCATTTTTGATAAATTGAATGCATTCGTGCTAAATAAAAGTATTAGCTTGTTATTAAGGTCCGGTGAAAGGTCAGTCTGGTATATGATGTCTATGCATTCACTCTTTAGATGAAATGTTCCACACTACACATCTAAACACTGTTGTTCATGACAATCACGTCAATAGCTTCTGTTCTGGCTCCTTCTAACTGACATGCAAAGCTTCACATGGATTCTTCTCTTGCCATTATTTGTTACCATTTTTCTGTCTAAGCCTTTACCAACATTTTTCAGATAAGCTTGTGGCATTATCTCCAACAGCATGTTTTTGTAGCAATTAAGACAAAATCTCTAAAACTTAAGGAATGTTTTATTTATAAGGAGGTTTATCAGATATCATTTCTGAGCATGACACATTTGTGCAGTTTCTCCATCACACACAGCACTGAACGGCCCGCTCTATCTGTCCCCAGTAACAGCCCAACTCTTGCGTCTGAGATTCGAGATGAAGTTGCTGTGTTACTGACAGCAAACGAGAGCATGGCTGTGTGTGTGTGTATATAACGTAAGATAACTGACATCAGCAGCAGCTGCATTGCATGTTTAATTTGACCACTTTCTATCCGCCGCTCCTGCTCGATCCCCTTCTGTTCCTCACAGTATGTTGTTCCCATCATTTACCCTCGAGTCCTCCATTCCTCTCTCTTTCAGCCTCACACAGCTTCTGCAAACACTTTTGATATTTGTCCAGCGTGTTGCATCTGTTTTTACTGCAGTATTAATGAAAGGTGGTTTCCTTTCAGCAGCTCTGCTTCAGTTGAAACTCTTCCACTATCAGAGCCAGTGGGAGAGGCAAGGAATATGTGTCTTATTAAATATAGAGTTACATTGTCTGGAAAAATGATCAATTGATCATTGATCAATTTTCAGTTGATATTGTATATAGCAACACCGTTAACACTCAAAGTTCATCCTTAAAAAACACTGATTTAGTAGCATTGTTAAATATATTTAGTAAATCTCAAATTCACTTGTAGCATTTAAAATTTACATTTACAATAATAATTAATTTATATGGACTTTTTCATATATGGAATGCAACTTCACAAACATGAGACAAGAATTCAATATCATTATAAAATCAAACCTCTAGATGGTTAAACTAGTACAAACAAATATGAAAAAAGCAGAAAGTACACACTGATAAATAGTGTATACTGTAGTCAACATTTGAAGAGAACATCTTTCATCAAAGTTAACTTTTTTTTGATCCACTTCAAATGTTGACTACTGTGCATAGGCTATATATGTATTATATTTGTTTTATTTTTTATGCATTTATCTGGAAAAGTTTTGGAATTTTAATATCCTCATTTATCTGTTATCTAGCAAGAACAGGACAATAATTATTGGTTTATTAACCAGAATTTTCAAATCAGTGCATCTCAAATTTTAGAATAATTATGAAGTAGTTAAGCGAAGTTCATATGTAGATATAATACGGTTGTGTTTTTGTAAGATTTTGATGTTTTTATTATGTCCAAGGCTACATTAATTTAGCAAAAATACAAAAAGCAGTAATATTTAAAAATATGCTTTTTAATTTTAATACTTATTTTAAAATGTTATTTATTTCTGTGATGAAAAGCTGAGTATTTTAGCATTATTACTCCCGTCATCAGTGTCACATGATCCTTCAGAAATCCTTCTAATATGTCAATTAATTTATGATTTTATATTAAAATATATAAAGATCCAAAGAGCAGCATTTGCAACACAGATCCGTTCTAAATTCAAAAATGTCTTTACCATCAGTTGACCAATTTAAATTGTCCTTCCTAAATAAAAGTATCAATTTCTTTCCAATATCTCAAACTTTTTAAGGAGTGTATGTCTTTTAAAACAAATAGAACCTATATTATTTAAATATTAAGTATTTTTCATCACATTAAGCATCATTCAAGTTTTAGTTTTTAATTATAAGAAACAAATACAGCCTTAAGTGGTTTTCACGCTTGGCTACATTTGCAATAATCTGTTACCAATGGAGGACGAGATACACTAAAACCAACTAATCCCAAGATCAGAGCTTGTTCATGACATTTCTCTTCATTGCTAAGTGGAAGAGATGCTTCGGAGGCACAGCTGCTGTGAGAGGAGACACCGGGGACCATTTAAACTGCACATATTCATTATCCGTTACTCTTCCCTTTTACAGTTGCAATTCTTGCAGCACCAAATGCAACAGCAGCAAATGGGTATGGCAGTGGGAGCGGCAGCACAGGCGGCGCTGCCACGGCAACATTCCGCCAACCAGCCAAAAAGTAAAAGGAAACGAAGCACGCCACAGCCCCTCCCCAAATCATGACCTCCAGCCGGACGGCACTGTGCTCCATCGATCGGCAGCATTTTACCGACTGACTATGGCTTGACCGGACTAAAGTTGGGTTTTTTATGTTCATAGGGGTGCAGGAATTGCCCTCCTGACCTCAGGACAGATGGATAGATACTGCGAGGATTTTTAGAGCAGGGGACCTTAGAGTATTACCGTATTTTTAAAAGAAATACAAGATATCAAATGAGACCATTCTTGTAGGGTTCTCTATGGCATGCTGTCTTTATTCTCCTTCCAAATGGCCCTTTCAACGAGAGCCGGTTTGGCTTGAGAGGGTGGACCCTACGCACACTAATAAGGGCCGTACAGATGTGCCTCAATCACCTGTTGCTCAACTTTACCGTTAAGAGAAAACCTCTCTACTGCTGGATGTCAAGAGTGATAGGCCGCCTTGTCCCAGCATGCAATTACATGTGCGGTTTTTATACGGCACATTTTAAAATGGCATTTTGTTATACTGAGGGGGAGCTGATGTATATTCTTTTGGAGAAAAAAAAATCTAAACCATGTGAATGGATGACATTTCTGAACACTGAGGCAGAATTTTTGTAAATGGTATTTGTCGGCAGTTTTATTGTGATAAAAAAGAAAGTATATATTGACAGTGAAAAATACATCTTTTAGATAAAAATGTCATGACTGCGTGTGTTCATTTCGCCGTCTTTAGGCTCTCTACGACTTTGCCCACCAGCTTGCTGATTTCTTTGTTTCTTGTTATAGCTCGATTTATGCAGTGTTGCAGTTTCTCACCAGATAACGACGTCCCACCTAAAACAAAATGGAACATTTGTTTTTAGAGCTGCACAGCTTTCTGCAGGCCAAAGAAAATGCAATCTTTTTGGATCCTAATTTGTGTAGGTAAAAAAAAAGTTTACATTTGTAAAGAGCATTTAGGAAAAGAAGTCTACCTGTAAATTTCCACCTAAATTAAAGCAAACATTATCTTAGTTTAATGATTTAAAACAAATATGCAGGGAGATATTAGTATTGTACTTTTACTGTTATGTAAAAAAAACTATATTATAGATCACCCAAAATGAAAATTACAATACAGCTTATGTCACACATCGGGTCAGCCAAGAAGCCGGAGCTCTCGGGACGTGCATACGGCCGTCAGTTTATTTAAAATACAATTTTAAAACTAGAAATATTTTGGTTACAAAAACCCATCGATCTGCTTCAGCGCATATGTGATAATCACGAAGGTACTTGCGAGTATATATCAGATCTACGGAGCTTTACCAAGCTTGGATGAGCCAAGATTCAGAACTCAGACTGTGTTGGTCTAAAAGAAGAAAGTAAAAGGTGAGTAAAATATGCTGTCATTTTCATTTTTGGATGAACCATTCCTTTAAATTATTGTAATATTGTAAGTATTTTAAAAGTGTAATAGTTTTAGTGATATATGGTTATTTATTGGTTGGTTCATTTTTGGTAACGGGTTATTTTTGGTGTTTTTGGCTTCAATATGATAGGACAGTGTAGAGAAGAAAGGAAGCTGCCCACAAGACTTTGTGACAACTATTGGTTAATTGAATTCTTATATTTGAATAAAAACTCAAACAGAACAAACCAGGCTCCATGTATATATCCCAGTATAAACATTTAAAATACTGATGAGTTTGCATCCCTGAATAATTTGTCACATCTTAATGTTCACCTGGTTTGTTGATGGCACAGAGTCGATCCTCCTCGTCTGTTACCACGGTCAGTAATGCCGTTGACAAGCTTTCTTCTTCTGCTGTAGGGTCGACTATGATAACAGAGCTGTTCAATGCAGAAATACAAAAGATAGTGTCTGAACACATTCTTGTTTCTACAGAAATTTATATTGATCTTAAGACGAGTGTTTTCTTTCCTCGTGAACAAGCAGTTGACGTGGCTAAAGCAAATCATGTTTTAACCCTAACCGACACTGCAGTTGTGTAACAGAGAAATAGGTTGTCAATTACTCATCAAATACTGCAAACGATGAGCCAACTGGATGCCTGTTGATCTTCAAGGGCCTCTTCTTCTGGATGTCAACTTCTGCTAAATCGGTCTCTTTATTTATTGTGACTTCAGGGAGTTGTGCTGAGAAATACGAAATGTGTTTATCAGTCATCATAACAGCAGGAGGAAATGTTACACTCCGGAGAAGCGCTCACCGTTCTTTAAAGCTGCCAGCAGAACTATGATACAGGCGTCAAGTAAGTTCCCGTCATAATCCAAACACATAATATCACAGTACAGCACCCAACAAAGCTAGAAAAATCAGTGACAAAGGAAATGTAAAGGAATTGAAAAGCACAGTTTGATAGTATTTTTGTCATTAATATACATAATATATTTTGTGCTGTCAAGTGATTAATGATTATGATTAATTACATAAGAACATGTAAAAAAAATTAATATATATACTCGGCACATGTTGAAGAAAAGCTTTTATTTTGGATGCAATTAATCTTTTGAGAGCACTAATATTTATTCACTATATCTTACCTTAGACTTTTCAATGCACAATTCCTCCAAATTTATTAAATCTGAACTAAAAAGCAAAAAAAGGTTAAAAGTATTAAATATGGAATTTTATGCAAACATTATTTAAAACATAAAAAAAAATATATTCTTTTTGTGTTCTCAAAAAAATTTAAGCGCACCTTTCAATGACATCTGCAATAAACTGGCTGGCCGCCTGAGCCTGTTCTCCTGGTGGACCGGGTCTGAATTTAGATGAGCACAGAGGGGGAAGATCTACATTTGGGACTTAGAGAGAGCAAAGAGGAACTGAGTTACACTTCATTCAACCCTCCAAACGTATAATATTTCTCAAATCTCCTATTACAATATTTATAATATATAATATATATTTACCTATATATCCTTTATTTGGAGCATCAGGTGGTGGCGCAGTCAACTCCTGCAAGAAAAAAAAAAGCTGTAACTTCATAATCAACAGCCTTCTCATAATCATCAGGAAAAATAAAAATGATTCTCACAGCTTTGATCCCACATATCACTGTAGTGTTTCCAATTTTCACCAATGCCGATCCATCAGCTGTAGATATAGAGCCTAGAAGGACATATTTATCCAGTTATGCCTAATAACATCTCTATATCTAAAATATTCTGATCACTTTAATTCATCCCATGCTTACTGATATTTAAGGTTGTTGGTCTGAACTCTCCCAATTCCCTTCCATCAGGACGACAGTTTTCTTTCTGTTGTATATACGATTAAGATATTGAATAACTTGATTATTAGATTAGTTTCATAATAACAGAAATCAAAAACTGATCAACTCACCAAAAAGCTCCTGTGATATTCTAGAGGCTCTGCGGTCCTAAAAACACAACGAATGCCTCATTATTTACATTAGATAATACAACAACGTCGTTGTCTCACTTTCCAGAAAACGTTATTATATGAAATAATTCAGAAACAATCCACGCATCAATTCATGCTCTGCAGTAACTCACTCACTTGAAACCGGCCGCCATGATGTTTAGAAGCACCACGCGAAGACTGCAGTGACGTAAAGACGCTGCGTGCGCGTCCTCCGCTCCAGTGTGAGGCGCTGGGCTCGTTTTTTGGCCGTCGCTCCGCCGCGCTGCGTGTTCTTCTCCCGCTCTGATGATGTGGTTTGTGAAGACGACTTCCGCATAGGTGTTTCTCTGTGACTGGAAGTAAAGTTCAACAATGGCGATTTAACTATTTATTCCGTAATTTAGTACGACACCCATTCATACATGTCCCGCCTCACGAAGTCGCCGGAAGGCTCGTTTTAAGGCTGCTCTGTATGATTCAGAAGGGTAACAGTTTAGCTATACACTCGTGACAGCTTCCCTGCAGTGCAATGTTCACTGGAACATGGATGATGGATTTCCCTTTAAATCATTTATTGCAGTATTCGCTGATGCTGGCGCTGGTCGTCTTAATATTGGTATATTTATGATTTCTTATTATTGGAATTTTTAATGTTTTCATACATCTTTATAGTAATGTGGAGGTTATGTTAGGCTAGGTAGTTTGCTCTTGTTGTTGTTTTTTGTAAAACAGAAATGCATTTTAATGAATCAAACGTAGTTTTTTACTTGTAACGTTACATGTGTATATATATATATATATATATATATATGTAGAGACACTTTTGTTGAGCTTCACCGATTCATCCAGTTGAACAAGTTAGTTACTCCCTTGTGTCACACCTGTTCTTGTCTTTAGGTTGTTGTTTTTGTCCATGTCAGTGCTAAAATGATAGATCCAACTCGCCATGAGAAGGAGAAATGCTTCTTGACTGCAGATGGCAAGGAGGAGTCTTTTCCCAGTCTGATGGACCCTCCATCACTGGAGCTGTCCGTGGTGGTCCCGTCGTACAATGAGGAACTCAGATGTGAGTTGTTTCGATGGCATATGCAGTAATATATATCCACTGATGGTCAAAAGTTTGGAATAATAAAACACTCTTAAAGGGATAGTTAAGCAAACATGTAAAATACCCTATGGTTAACTTGTCCTCAACCCATCCTAGTTGTAATCTCTATCTTCCACTAACTATCAAATGAGCATTTATGAGAGTTGCGTTTCAGTAGATGGTGTAGGATGTAGCGTATTCCCTGGCAGAAAAATGTACAAATGCAGAGAGAGCAAAATAAAACACGGGTCGTGAAGTAGAAGTACAAAACAAGTATTTGAACAGAATATGTCAGAGGATTTCAATATAAGCCTAAAGGAGACTGGTTTTCCTTTTTGTAAACAAACTTGGTTCTTGTAAGGCTAACATTTTCGTCATTTACGTCCTATAGTGTCCACTGAAACATAACTCTCTCACGAACGCTGGAATGAAAAGTAGAAGCTAGAAATAATGGTTTATAAAGATCTTGCACAAACGTATCGCTTCGGTTCAGAAGGCTGTTATTAACCCCTTCAATCCTTGTGGAGCACTTTATAAAACTTATAAAACTTGGAAAGCCACAACGTTTTTAATATAACTCTGATTGCATTTATCTGGAAGAATAAAGTCATATACACCTAGGATGGCTTGAGGGTGAGTAAATCTCATTTTTATTTGAACTATCCCTTTAAGATCACCAAGACTTCATTTATTTAATCAAAATACAAAAAATACTTGGACTACTTAAAACTATATCAGCATCAAATTTAATTTTTTTATCTATTTATCTACCTAATAGGGCTGCTCGATTATGGAAAAAATCATAATCACGATTATTCTGGTCATGATTGAAATCACGATTATTTTACACGATTACTCATTGACTTTGGAAATATGTTGCATTTATTGAACAGAA
>JAUCNO010000002.1:8674464-8688319 GCA_032353835.1 Enteromius viviparus | reverse complement strand
GCAGGTCAAAATAACTTAAAGAGAAAAAAAAGTGAATAATCGTTTTTTTTCGATTACACCATTTTTGTGATCGTTGAAACCCGAAATCGAAATTCAATTAATTGCATCTATCTATCTATCTATCTATCTATCTATCTATCTATCTATCTATCTATCTATCTATCTATCTATCATCTGTAATATATCTTTTTCAAATAAACACCTTCAAGCAGACATTATCAAGACAACTTCAATTTTTGTTCACAAACTTTGGTGGTCTAGTTATTATTATTATTATTAATATTATTATTATAGACTGGATGCTGCTGAAGATTTAACTTTGCCCTCACAGCAATACAATGCAGAAACCTATTTTTAAATTGTAAAATGTTTTTGTTTTTTTTATTGCTTTCATAGTGCTGTATTTTTTATCAAATAAATTAAATTAAATGCAAATATCTATAATTTTAGGTTACAACCTCCATTGGACCCATAAGGCTTAGAGTCATTAATCTGTTATTGGCAGGATTTATAGTGTTAATGCATATCTCTGTCCTGTCACAGTGCCTGTTATGATGGATGAAGCGATGGAATACCTGGAGAAAAGACAGGTCCAGTATTTAATTCTGATTTAATTAAGTTCTGTTTTTCTAAATAAAATATTTGTGATTTATGATGATTTTTTATAGCAAATTTACCCAAATATAAAGTATAATGTCAGTAAAAATATGTGAGTTCACCTGTGAATCCAGAAATTAATTCTTTTAGATACTTCTGTGGCTGTTAGTGTTTTGAAACGTTTCACCACTAGATGGCAGTGCTGTATCTTCACTGACTCTTCTTGATTTTACAGAAGGAGAATCCATCATTCAAGTATGAAGTTATTGTGGTAGATGACGGCAGCAAAGACAAAACTACAGAGGTCACTTTATTTCTTATAATAATTAATAGTAATAAATAAAATAGTTAATGTGCTCATTTATCAAACTGGATGTTTGTGTCCTCAGGTTGCCATGAAATACACAAAGAAGTATGGAGCACAAAAAGTGAGGGTTTTGACATTGGTGAAGAACCGTGGAAAAGGCGGTGCAGTGAGAATGGTAACCACACAAAAACACCCAGTTCCCTTTGTGCAATTTCCATATTTCTGATGAAATCTAAAGAAAGACATAACAAAGATGCTGTTTGTGCTCAGCTGGGAATGTGAGCAAACTCAATAATTAATCAGTTGCATGGCTTGATGCCTGAAGAAGTTTGAGTTTGTTCTTAATCTCATCTAAAAGCCTTATTTCGCACCATTTTAGCTAATAAATTGTTGAACATTGTTTCTTATTATTGTGTTTATCTCTACTCAGGGAACCCTAAGCAGTCGGGGGCGCCTCATTCTTATGGCTGATGCAGACGGAGCCACTAAATTTGCTGACATTGAGAGTCTTGAAGAAGGTCTTGAGAGCATCACTGAGAAGCCTGTGAGACTGAACTTTTTGTAAATAAAAATAGACAGGCAGCGTATTGCCAATCTCTTGTTGGTATGTGGATTAAATATCTCTTTGAAGCTTAGCCAGAAGATACGGTTATCAGATTGCCAACAGACATGCCCTTGCCAAAAGATCTCAGTGCATCTGAAAATGTTTTTCTCATGTGTCCATGCAGGATAACATGGCGATCTGCTGTGGATCCAGAGCTCACCTAGAAAAAGAATCGGTGGCTCAGGTAACACAGTTTCTCAAAATACTGGAGCATGACAGTTAATGTTCACGAAGTTGCTAATACTTCTGCATTTTCATTCTTCTGTTTCTTCTTGTGACAGCGGTCTCTGTTCCGAACGTTTCTGATGTATGGATTCCACTTCCTGGTGTGGTTTTTTTGTGTGAGAGGGATTAAAGACACACAGTGTGGTTTTAAGCTCTTCACCCGTGAAGCTGCCTTGAAAACCTTCTCCAGCCTGCATGTGGAACGCTGGTAAGGAGGCTTAAGCAAATTTTAGATTCAATTATTTCTTTAACTTTTTATTGAAATGAATGTGTTTGTCCTTGCAGGGCATTTGATGTAGAACTTCTCTTCATTGCTCAGTGTTTTGATATCCCTGTAGCAGAAGTGGCTGTTAACTGGACAGAGATTGAAGGTTTGTTCTGTCAGTTCTGATATATAATTGCACTTAATGTGCAGGCAATTAAAACACTTTTTTTCTAGCAGTATATGTCACAAAAAAGGAAGGTTTATTTCCTTCTATGAGGTAATGAAGGCTTGTTTTATTGTTTTAGGGTCAAAGTTGGTGCCGTTTTGGAGTTGGCTACAGATGGGAAGGGATCTAGTCTTGATCAGACTGCGTTACCTCACTGGTGCCTGGAAGCTGGAGTCTGAGAGAAAAACTCAGTAGCTGTTGTTACTGCCAGTGTGCTGTTCTTGAGTGAGCAGGAGCCAATGGTTCAGCGCACAGCCCATTGCCAGCAATGTGTGCACTGTGAATGCAGTCTGTGAACAGCATTAGCATTTTATTATCACTGACCGTGCCGTGACCACATAAGGGGATGGTCCTTGTGTTTTTTTTTTAATGCAATATTGCTGTTTTTCATATTTTCTTTTACATACTGTATTAGGTTTTGGTTTGAAAAGGGGCAGACGGTTCTTGGCCAAATAAAAAAAATATATGTAATCAGTGTTTCAACATTTACAATTAATTTGAAATGTTTGCTTGGAAAACAATACACTTATTCTCTGTCTGTTTTTTTCCAGATTTTATTTAATGCAGGGCATTATAATAATTTCAAGTCTTGATTAGCGATTTACAAAAAATTTTTTAAAATCAGTTCTACCCAAAGCTATTTTTAACACATTCATCCCACGCGTATAAGGTTTAAAAACAAGTTGACCGACTGAAATGGTCTATGGTCTGGCATGCGCTCAAGGCTTTTTAATGTGGTTTACTCAATGGGCTGCTCTGCACCCTGGAGAGAGTATCCTGTTTGTCCTTCCTTTCTCTCCACCAGGAAGGCATTTGTTCTCTGTATCTTGTCAGCCACTCTTAAGAGGGTGTATTTCAATATTTTAGATTTCTAAATTATTTTTAAGATCAGTGATTTAAGCAGCATTTTGTGTATTGTATTTCTGCCGTCTGAAATCCCTAAATATAGAGCCTCGCCAGGAACGTATATGATCCTGTGCACCTTGATTGAAGAGGATCATTTTGCAGTGCCCTTTTATTGGAAGCGAACTTCCCCTGCCAAACTCATTTGATCACAGAGAGCACTAAATATGCGAGCTGTCATTATTGGGAGTATTGTTACGTTCCCCTGCAGTTGTTGTAAACTGTGAAAATGTCAAACTTCTAGACTCTCTGTCGCCATCCTGGCTTGCGTCATTAACTGGACAAGTCACTGTACGCACACAATCGAAGTGTATCCATCCGCGCCGAGGAGCGCACGCAAAGTAGGGCTATCGATAAACGCTTTGGCACTCCGCCAATCTGTCAACTGTTGTCATTTTTACTGGCAGGATTTATATATGAACTTGAACAAGCTTCTACTTTTCAATTGCTAAGAATATACGCGTTCACAAACAATACAGCACCTGTTTTTTTTTACTTGATGTAAGAAATTCCAGTGTCGCATGTTAGCGTTGAAATTAGCAAAACATAGGGTTGGGCGATGTCTTTAAAAGTATATTTCATATATATATATAAAACGTAGTTCAACAGAGTTTACAAACAACGTTTCTGTAGCGGCAGAAGTGGGATAAAATTAGAGTGCGCTTTTAATCAAAAGTTGCGTTTCTTTGGTGTAACCATAGCAACAGCGTTTTATCCGGGATAGATTTCTGGCGGTGTGTTACCAAAGTAATGTTAACGTATTTTTGTTATGTATGCACGCATAACTAATATATAAAAACGCGTGTGTATGTGTGTCTGCGTGTATATGTATAACGCTGTATTTATTACATTATTACAATTTGGGTTGCGCTACCGATTTCTCTTTCAACTGTCTAACAGAAAATCTTTTGGGTTAACGTTAGATTCTAGAAATTTCCGATGGAAAAAAAAAGTCTCGCGAACTTCTTCAACCACTTTCTGTTTACAACCTTGGCCAAAAGGTGCATCGCTTCCTGTGAACGGGGGAAACTGTCCGCGCTTGTCATCTGACCCTGAAAACAAATTAAAAGTGAAACGCCGCTCCCCACAATGAGCTGTTTTCTCTCAATAACAGGCCTGTGAGTGAGTCTTTTGAATGGGATGATCCCTGTGTGTGTCTGACGTCCTGGTAGAGTTCCAGGAGCTGCGGATGAATTCCGCACGAAGGCGCTGAGGCTCCAGTCAGACTGACGCCGCGGCGCTCTCTCCATCCAAACACACGCGCTGTACACCTCCAATCGGCGCGAGATTCGGCGTTCGGCTGTTTCGCGCAATTACTCGACTACGCGGACTGTTATTCTACTCCTCACATTAAGGTAAGGAATAAAACGCGTATTATTACGGATACAATTCAGATCTTACTTAAAGTTTATTTCAAGATGTAAAAATTAAACGTTTTATGAATTTTAACCATAAGTCATGACAAGTGTTTTTTTTGTCTTTGAACTTTAATGAAATTTTATTTCCCTCACGTTTAAACTTGTTGCTTCTTGCGTAAACCCAGGTAACGTTAGGCTGCGTAAACATAGATGCTATTTGTGTGGCCGCTTACTTTTTAAAGATGCTCCGCAGAGAGACGTCTCGTGACAGTTGTTACACCTGGAATAGTTTTATCAGAAAAAAAGTGCTGAATGTAACATTACAACATTTCCTAAAGCGAAAAACAAGTGAAGTTGATGGGAAAGGATGTGTATGTGCGTTTGCGGGGGAGTTAGGTGATTAAGCCTATCTCAGCACTCAGACTGCCAGACGCCAGTTTCATAAGGACACACTGCCTTTGAGAACAGAGCAGATGAATTCACCCTCAAATTGATCTGCCTGCCTGCGCCTATTTGAAACCAAAGCATGATTTCATGCAACGCTGTTAGTCCATATGGTCTCATTTTTCTCCTATGGATATTTGATTTAGTTAGGGGTTTGTTAACACCTCTAGCATCGCATGCAATAATGTTTTCAGAAGCTATTATTTGCCCAGTCTTGCCAAAGATGGAAGCAAGCATCTCTGGTTTCAAATGCTCAAAAGGCATTGATTTTTTTTAGCAGGTCGCTTTCTGCATCAGAAAGCTTCAGCAGGAAAGGGGTAGGATGAATAGGTGGGGTCCTGTGAGAAACACAGTAGGACCTGTTGACAGCAACACTAACTCAGCACTAATTCAGAAATCCTAGCATGCACAGTGACAGATGCATGATGGTTTGGCATTACTTTTCGTGACTATTAAGCACATTCTTGTTGGTAATTCACAAAGACATAATGCAAAAAGATTTTTTACTAAATACACAAGTATCGAATTTCACTTTAATAATGTAAAATAAAATCTTTTACCACAATGGAAACGTTAAATAATTTAAAAAAAAAATCTTTTTTTTAACTTTTTTATTTGTACTTATTAAAAAAAACATTTGATAATAAAATTATATTAAACATTTTTTTTTAAAGTGAAATAATTTGCAATAAATAACAACAGTTAATTTATGTATTAATTAATTATCAAATTATTTAAATTTTACCAATTGTTCAGTTGTCATTTTATTATGTAAAATCTGTAAATCTTAAATCTTAATGTAAATCTTTTTTTTTATTTTTTATTTTTTTTTACAGATTAAACAGCTGGCCGCCCGGCAAAAAAAATCACTGCCAGCGGGTTTATTCTATACCCGCCTGCATCTTAAAGGAAAAAACTGAGGCTCCTGGCTGATTTAAAACAGATTTGCCCCAAGCTCCATCACATGATGAACTCCACTACATCCATCACGTCCCTCTTCTCCTTCACCAGTCCAGCTGTAAAAAGGCTGCTGGGCTGGAAACAAGGAGACGAGGAGGAAAAGTGGGCAGAAAAGGCTGTGGATTCACTCGTAAAGAAGCTCAAGAAGAAAAAAGGGGCCATGGAAGAGCTGGAAAAGGCTCTGAGCTGTCCTGGCCAGCCCAGTAAATGCGTTACCATTCCTCGGTCCCTGGACGGAAGGCTCCAGGTGTCTCACCGTAAAGGTCTGCCGCACGTTATCTACTGCAGAGTGTGGCGCTGGCCGGATCTTCAGTCCCACCACGAGCTCAAAGCGCTGGACTGCTGCGAGTTTCCTTTCGGCTCGAAGCAAAAGGAGATCTGCATCAATCCATATCATTACCGCCGTGTGGAGACACCAGGTAGAAATCAATACACAAACCACTTATCTTGTTTTTTTCTCCATATTGATTATCGCTTCATGCATCTGTAAGTAACTTTTTTGCTTTTTTTTTTTTCCAAACAGTTCTGCCCCCGGTTCTTGTGCCACGTCACAGTGAGTTCAATCCCCAGCACAGCTTGCTGGCAAAGTTTAGAAATGCTTCCCTACACAACGAGCCTCTCATGCCCCAGAATGCCACTTACCCAGACTCCTTCCCAGCGATGCCCTGTAGCTCATTCTCTTCATCCCCCTCCAGCTCTTTAAACCAGTCCCCCACTGCACACAGCTACCCCAACTCCCCCAGCAGTGGGACCGAACCTGGGAGCCCCTACCAAATTACAGGTACTACAAAAAACACTTGTTAGCAAAGATATCTTAAGCATTTTATTGACCGTTCAAAAACAGTGTCTCCTTCCACAGCAGAGACACCTCCACCACCCTACAGTATGATGGAGACCCCTCCCTCTGAGGATGTGAAACCAGGGGAGTCCTCTAACACTAATAAACTCATTCTGTCAGCCCCGCACAGAGGTGAGAATCTAGACTGAAACTACTGTGCACTGTGTACATTAAAATGTGCAAAAGTTGGGAACACACCTTCTCATTAACAGTGTTGTTATTAACTAAAACTGTTAAAAATAGTTGAAATAAAGCTGTTATAATAATTAGATAAAAATAAGTGTAAATTAAAAATTTAAAACAAAAATGAAAAATATTAATTTGACTAACAGCTAACTGAAATAAAAATTTTATAATAAAATAATATATAATTAAATAAGAATTGTACATATATATAGAATAAAAAAAGAAAAACTGAAAAGATAAAAACAAATATTATTAATAGGCTATATTTAAATTAGTGCTGTCAAACAATTAATCATGATTAAGCACATCCACATCCAAAAACAAATTTTTGTTAACATAATATGTGTGTATACTGCATATATTTATTATGTATAAATAAATACAAAAACATACAAGTATATATTTAAGACTAATATATTGTTCATATATTAAATATATTTATATATAATATAAAAATGGAAGAATATAAAAATTTAAATGTACTGTATATACATGCAAATATTTTCAAAATCTATACTGTATGTGTGTGTATTTATATAATGTATACATAAAAATATACACAGTACACATACATTATGTAAACAAAAACCTTTATTTTGGATGTGATTGACTGCAATCATTTGACATAAATAATATAAATATTAAATATGATAAATATTAAATACAAAATAGTATACTAAAATAAAACATGTTAAAATAAAAAATAATCAAAACTATAAAAAAAAACTAACAGTAATGGAAATTAAATATCTAGAAACAAAAATGCAACACTGACTCTGAGCCAATCAGAGCCAACCATTTTAATTTATTCAAAAAATCTACATTCATATTTTCCAATATAACATCTAAATGTCTTTTTCATCAGATAAAAATGTTTTTAAATTCATGAGACAAATTAATCCGATCAGGTCTGCCTAAACAATGAAAGTGTAATCATCTTAACACTGATCAAAAATATGAATGAATCTGAATTCTATGAGGTGTTATCATTTTTTTTTCAGACTTGAGGCCAGTGTGTTATGAGGAGCCAGAATACTGGTGTTCAGTGGCGTATTATGAACTAAACAACAGGGTGGGTGAGACTTTCCACGCTTCTTCCAGAAGCATCCTCGTGGACGGCTTTACAGACCCCTCCAACAACAAGAACCGCTTCTGCCTCGGTTTACTCTCCAACGTCAACCGAAACTCCACCATTGAACACACTCGCAGACACATAGGCAAAGGTTTGTTGTGTTTGTTTTTTAATGATTTTAGAGGTTTTTGGGATCAGGAATAGACCGAAAACACAGTTGTTCTGAGAAGATCATGCTGCTGATAATGTCTTCCATCAGTTGATGCAATTCCAAGAGAAGGTAATAAAAAACTTAAATCACCATTTGCTAGACACTGATTTATGGCGCCAGATACTTCTGGCCAGTCAACACTGCACTTCAGAAAGCCAGCAAGACAGATAGAGTCCACATTATCCAAATGTTGGCTTTTCTCAGGGCGCTAGATGAGCGTCACCGTGCCAGTGTTGGAAATACATTAAGTGTTGCCGTAGGTTACTGCAGTGACAGGGAGGAGCATGCACACATACACATGCTGGGCACAGATGGACGGAGGCCAAGCTTGACTTGTGTGAGAGATCCTGGTGGGAAGAGCGCCAAGGACAACGACATAATCCAGATCAGGATGCTTCAGGAGAAGGGAGATTATTAAAGTTTCCGTTTGGCACGTGATAAAACGTGATGAATGCTGGCTTTGGGGATTGTGATTTCTGATATTTACCAAGTTTAAAGATGGATATAGAACTTTATGCATTGTAGAAATAGTTACTTTTATTATTTTGTTGAAATGTAAAGCAGTGTAATTTTAGCATCATTTATATACTTCTTTATAAATACTTATTATTATAAATTCATACTTATTATAAATTAGCTTTTATTTTTATATTTTACATTTTATGTTTAAAATCATTTAATGTGCATTAGTTATTTTGCTTCTTTCTTTTATATTACTATTTAAGTTTAAAGTATTTGTATGTTTTATAAGTTTAATTTATTCTTATGTCTGGGATTTTTTTTCTTCCCCATTTAGTACATTTAGTGCTACCACTTAATTATATTTCAATTAGTTGCCAAGAACATATTTCTAATTTTTAAATTTTTTAAAAATAATAATCATTATAGTTAACAATAACTCTAATTCTAACTCTAAATTCTAATGGTTTCTGGCTATATTTAATTCATAAATGAAGGTTTTTTTGAAGGATTGCAACCTAAATCTGACTTTGTTTTCAAGAAGATTGCATTATTATGGAAATGAAATGTATAAGAATAGGTGAAATGCACTGTCGCATAATTTACAAACTAATAATAGTTACTGGTTTCATCTTAGAATGGAATGAGACTGAACACAATATTTCTAAAATATCGACTTATTGAATATTGGTTAAGTGATGCCAGTGGATCTTAAATTAAAAGAACATTTGGAATAATTTTTTTAATCAGTTTTTGGAATTAAGTTAATATGTTTGATTTATTTTCATGACTTGTGAAAATAAATTATACAATAACACAATAACTTGTTGTATAACTTTTCATGAAACGTGCAGTTAATAACTCATTTTCCTTTCCGTTTTAGGTGTGCACTTGTATTACGTCGGAGGAGAGGTGTATGCAGAATGTCTGAGTGACAGCAGTATTTTCGTACAGAGTCGGAACTGTAACTACCAGCACGGTTTCCATCCCACCACCGTCTGCAAGATCCCGAGTGGATGCAGCCTGAAGATCTTCAACAACCAGCTGTTTGCCCAGCTGCTGTCACAGTCTGTCAATCACGGCTTCGAGGTGGTGTATGAACTTACCAAGATGTGCACCATCAGGATGAGCTTTGTCAAGGTAAACGGGTTTACATAGAATATGCGGTGCATCATCAGCAGCTAACAAGCTTTAGCAGCCACCTAGAACAGCATACACCCTGCCTCCCACCAGCTGAAGAACTGAATCATTAGAGTCTTTTGGAAATCAGACTACACTGGTCATTGATTAAGGAATCAGACTTCATTGGTTGCACTGTTTGTTAATTAATTCGGACACATATAAATATAATAATATATATTATTTCATGTAAGACTCTATTAATCAATAATATGGTTGAAAGGTGCGGTTTAGCACTCAGAAAGGTCATAAACTTCATTCACAAGCTAACAGCTCTTGAGGTGCTCAGTACTTCCAAATAGAAAATCTTCTATGTGTTGCTATGCAAACTTAATATGTAGTTATTCTAATCTCTGGCTTGCTGTTTTATGGATGTTGCTCTGCCAAAACACACTGCAGATCCCATAGCTCTAGAGTTCTCTGGTTACTGACTGATATGACATACAATTTGATTTATCTGCATCCAGAACAAAAATTGATAATTGAATAAATGTAGTCATTTCTGAGCTAAAATAGAATGAAATCATTTTAATATTTGGATCACTGTTGTTGACACCTGCTCGCTGCTTTAGATGTTGTATAAACACAACCAGTTACTGAGAATGAAATCTGTCCTCTTCTCAGGGCTGGGGAGCGGAGTACCACCGTCAGGACGTCACCAGCACCCCCTGCTGGATAGAAATACACCTGCACGGGCCGCTGCAGTGGCTAGACAAAGTTCTGACCCAGATGGGCTCCCCACACAATCCTATTTCCTCTGTGTCCTAATGCATTATAGAACAAGGGGGATATAATTCTCCAATAGACTTTTACAGCGCTCCGAGACACATGATGCTCTTTCTTTTGTGAAAATATCAATCTTTCCAGTGAATGTTTATGGTACTGCTATAGGATCAGCCAGGAAATATGTACAATATCATGCTGTTAAGTAAGCAGTGGTTAGATAAGTCTTGCAATGATTTTAATAAAGACAAGCAGTACTACTTCTTTACAGTATGCAGTAGTTAAGATCAATTCAGACAGGAACTCCCTAACAGGAAGCCAAAGAAATGTGTGAGGCAGGTACTTGTTCTGGGAAATGTTTTATTCATGTCATATGTTGGCTAATGTGTGTCTTCTATAACATTTCATGTTTTTTTCAGTTGCATTAGCTTTCCTGTTTTTGTAATTTAAAAAACTTTTCTGACCTGAAAAAAGCTTTTAAAGCTGAAAACTGCTCAAGATCAATAAAACTCCATTGCAATGCCCTCAGCAAGAGTTTATAATAATAAAGCTGATGAACGATTCTGTTTGTATGATGTTACTTTTAGCTACATGGTCAAGATGTGGCAAAAACAGGTAAAACTAAACTAGTTTTCATTATTACAGATTAGATTAAGAACACTTTTTTTTTACAACAGCTGCCATTTTATATTTTCTATCAATAATTTAAAAATCCTAAAAGACGCTACATGTGGCCTTTACAGGGTTGTTATTCAAATGGATTGTTGTTATATAGTAGATTTAGCTGCTAAGTGATTTCATGATCTGAAAGAGTTTGATGATGACAGACGTACTTCGGATCGATCAGATCTTTGTCAAATATCCCAGTTTTTAAAAAGCAGCGTCGATAGTTTCCACACCATCAAGGATGATTGTAGATCACAGATGATCACGGTTCTATGGAATACTGCCATTGTAAAAAAATTTGATTAAAAATGTGTCTGCATTAAATCCTTAACAGAATGAGTAAAACATCTTGGATCTTCAGTAGTTGTGCTGTGTTTGACCTCGATTCTGCGTGGTCAGTAAACGCTGCTGCTGCTGAAGGAAACTGATGACTTCTGGACTCCTCAGCAGAGACTGAAACACAAAAACAACCAAGTTGATGGTAAAATCACTTTGCTATGAAAAAATAGAAATATATAATGTTTATATATATATATAAAATATGTATAACATATGATATAAATATGAATGGCATTTATATTACAAATTAATTACACAATATTTTAAAAATTAACACAAACACACACTTATTTTCCCAATATATACATAAACACCTAAACAACATTTAATAAAAAAACATCATAAAAATAAAATTAAGATTTTTTTAACCATACATTTTATTTTGCATGGCATATAATATTACTTTTTTATATTATATAACATTTTTTCTCTAATGCATAATATGATTGATCTATAAAAATAAACATTCAAATTCTATCTTCACATGATTATGTTATTAAATGTAAACAAATGAATTAAATGTAACTTAATTAAACTAATGTTTATTATACACCTACATAATAGAAATATAAGAAATGACAAAAACACAGTTCAAATTCAATCTAAAACTACAAAAATAGAAAGACACTTCACAATAGTGATAAAGCTGTAGTAAACTATAATAATAGTAGATAGTAAAATAACTACTACTAAAAATAATAAATAAATAATTGCTCTTACCAGTCTCTTCTGGTTGAGCACCTGCTCAATGAGGGATGGTCTGGCGGGTCTGTCTCCCATGGTACCCAGCCGTTGCTTAGTAACAGATACAGGCCTCTCCTCCGAACCCTCCTTCACATAAACAGACAAAATAATGTCAAATAAGCTGACAAAGTGAGTTCATTTATGCATTTATCGAAGCTGACATTTCTCCTAAATTAGGATTTCTTACGTCTATTTTTCCCGACGACATGGCCTGGTCGCTTTTCTTTTTCTTATACTTGTCCTTGTACATTTTATTCCGGTGTTTTTTGCACATCCAGGGCTTTCTGGCTTTGGCCACCTGAGTCGTGGTCTCGGTGCAGCCGTCATAGATGCAGGTCTTGGGCACATTCTCGCTCTCACCGGATTCGTCGTCGTTGAGCTCCTCCGGGCTGACCGCGCCGTCCCTTGTGTCCGGAGCGTCGCTTTCTTCGCCCGGATCTTCCCCGTCGTACGGGAAGCCCTCCTGGTCCTGGTCGTTGCTGTCCACGGTTGCCGATGCTCGACCGTCTTTCCCTGTGTTTCCTAAACTAAGATGAACGTTTTCGCTCATTTTGTCCTTTTAGAGTAAAACCCAAATTCTCAGCTGTCATCCGACCCTTATGAACCTAACTGTACCAGCATTGACTTTTTGTGAACTCGGCACAAAATAAGTTAGCGTTAAACTGTTTTTTTTTTTTTTTTTTTAAATATATATATATATAACTGTCATCAAAAACGCGCCATTTTTAAATACAAGTAACTCAACAAATATATAAAAACTGAAAAATATGAGCCGTGAAGGATTCCCGTGACGATAAAAAACAAAACAGCGATGGCCGCTGCAGAAAGAGACTCTCCAAAACGGAAGTAGCGCCCTCTAGCGGCACCACGCAGCGGCGCAGGTACTTCTATACTAAAACTACATTTGCACGGTGACTGTGAAATATAAGACTGAGATAACTAAACATCAGATTAAATGACAAATAAGAAAACTAAAAAGTCAACACCTTCAACACCATTTCTGGCGCAGTGTGCAGAGAGAGCACTGATAACGTAACGTTACCTCTCATGCTGACCCGCTCACAAACAAAACGACCAGAATACAGCGTCGCTAAAGCCTCGAAAATAAATCTACCATATATAGGTAAGTTACTACTGTTTTACATGCAACATACTTGCCTAAGGACAATGATCCATCTCCCACAACTGCTGAGATCACAAAACATTTCAGCTCCAGTAACTAACGTTACTTTAACTGAATTATCCGTGTTGGATCTCAGATTGCTGTATTGTTTATTGCAGACTGTATTGCTTATATTGTATTTTTTACCCGTTTGTGAATATATCTATCAAATAAGTAGGCTAGATAAGACAATTATCTAAATATAGCCTATCAAATACTATAAAGTATTGTGTTGCATATGGAAGCCTGCAAGGAAAAAATCATAATCTGAAGTCATCATTATGAAATAAAGATTATGACGAACTGAACTAAAAATGTTAGATAAAAAATAACATGGTAAATTTTTTATCCTCATTGACGTCATATGTTATATGTCACTTTTTTTGTCATGATTTTTGTGAATATTTTTATGTCATTATTTCATTTTATAGTCCTCATATCATAATC
>JAUCNO010000002.1:8647688-8665604 GCA_032353835.1 Enteromius viviparus | reverse complement strand
AAGTTGCATAAATATCTTAATTTAACTAATGCCTAGTCCTGGCTTAAGCTAAGCCCTGTTTGTGAAACTGGGCCAATAAGTTCTAATTTATTTTAAGTGTAGAAGAATAGTATTTTCCTTCGAGACTTTGTAGATCTATAAACAAACATCAATAGATAAGTGTAACTAAGATACGCATACATATTAATAATGATATATAAAATTACATTCATTTTTACAATGTATGGACAAAAATGTTTTTCCATGGGTTTTGTTTTGTGTTACACAGAAGAAAGAAATTCATATGACATGAGGGTGAGTATATAATGACCAAATGTTTTTGGCTGAACTACCTCTTTAACATTCATCCGAGTATTCGCTCTCTTTATAAAATGTGCAAGGATGGGAGTTAGAGGGCAATTTCTGCCTCTAGACGTATATTGGCGGCGTTCCACTGTCAGCTCAGATGCCCACCGGGGACCGTTGGTACCCTTCCTGAGTCCTGTTGTGTCTGATCCTGTCCTTTGGGTCTTTATAATTGCACCAGCTAATGCCAGCACTGAGACACATGAGTGAATGCTGTTGGATTTTGATAAGAACAGTGCCTTGGCTGATTTTTCCTCTAATCCCTAAAAACTGTAAAAATCAGAAAAGGTTTCTTATTCCCCTAATGCAAGCGATTGAGCCCAGCTTTGGTGCATCTATTCCCTTTGCACTCAAGTATGTTGACATGAATGTTAACGCATGGCATTCAGAGGCAAGGCCGCCTGAAGCATTTTTTATTAGACTGTGAGCTAACTTGAGGGGAAATGGGTCGCATTGATTATGAATCATCCGCTCACCCTGACTCTGCTCTACTGATTTTGACAAGAATGTCATGTTTGAAGAAGCTTTGTGGCAGACAACAGCAATGTGTCAATCAGGATTATCCTGTGGAATTCTCTAGGCACTATGGGAAGGTTTACACAGTGAAGCATGTCAGAGTCAGAGAGCACACTCTTCTCTCTTTCTATTTCCCGTTTTCCATTTTATTTCCCAGCTGAGATGATGCCTTTGCATAGCAATCCAAATCTCAGAGGTCTCTGTATTTTTCTGACAGCTCAGACAGAGTCACCTTCTATTGGCCTAGCAGCTGCCAGCCTATCAGGCACACTCGTGCATTTAAAGACTGATATGGATTTTAGACAAAACAACAACACAAAAAACTAGAAATAAGTTCAATTTAATGTGATGTAATAAAAAAAATCTTCATTTAAATAAATAAATGTTTTCTTTGTAAAATGTACATTTAATGGATAAATGTGTATTTAATAATTTGGCTAATATTTCAGGACAAAGAAACAAGATTTAACATTAAGAAATCCTTTTTAAAGTATGCAGGTATGCACATGAATCTATTAGTGAATCATGTACTTATAAAAGATTTTATTTCATTGTAATTAAAAAACTTAAAAAATATTTTTTTAGAGTTGTAGATTAACAACACACTCAATTGATAAATAAATGATATGTAATTATTTAGTTTTTTTTAAAGTTTAAAAGTAGCAAAAATTAAAACGATACTTTATTTTATTTTAATGAACTTTAAAACCTAATAATAAAAATGTTAATTTCAAGTTCATTTAAATTACATACAGACACGTAGATGTTAAAGAATTTATGGATTAACATATAGATAAATGCAGCAACAAATATATGCTTCAAATTTTATTTATCAATCATTTAATTTAAAAGTTTCATTTTAGTTAAAATGGTCTTTTCGCAGAGAAGCTGTAGATCTACAAAACATTCAATAGAACAAAGTATATGTAATGTTTTGTCTCAAATTTCAACGTTTATGAACAGATGGATTATGATTGAATATATATATATATATATATAAATAAATGTTCATAAAATGTACATTTTAGATAAAAATGATGCCAAAAACAGCATATTTTCATGCATTAATTTAATAAATAGGGGTCTTCTTTTGATCATGAATTTGTAGATCTACAAAACATATGCATATTTAATCACTTATTTTTTCCCCAACATTTACAGGTAAGCATCCAGCTTTAACCAAAGCAACAAACCATGCTCTGCCAGTCAAGAATATGCAAAACTCATCATATCTGCCTGCTGACTTTTGGCACCCTACAAAAAATTTTGGCCTTAGCTATAAATTGGCATCGACAGGTTTCAGCATATATGAGAACTGGAAATTTATCGCTATACCTCAGCTGCCGGCAGATTGTCATCTGCAATACATCACGATAATAGACTGGCAAGGACCCAGTTCAATCTGCCTTTCACAGCATACAGAACACCTCACCCCAAACTTTAGAAAATGTACATAATATATACAAATAACTCACTTCTTAACTATGTTTGAGGGTAATCTCTTATACAAATGCTGATCTTATGCCAATACACGTCAGAACTCAAGTAGGCTAACATACGTCAGTAGTGTGCGTGTGGTTATACTGCATTCTTTGAATATTTTCGCGTAGATGTCATGGGTTTACTTGCAAGGGAGAAGAATCCTGAAGTTTATATCATCCTGAGCTATAGTAAGCAGCTCTGATTTAGCAGCACCTGATTTAGATATCATATCTTACCGTGGCTGTCAGCACTCTGTTATTGTTGAAATTTCTCTTTCTGCCAGACAAAGAGAAAACAATAGCACCGGGGAAAGTCAGAAAGAATTCATCAGTTCCAGACAGAACCCGTTTCCAAGAATAAACTTGACGGCCATGTAGAGACAGGAACAGGCCTTATATCTGTAAATCTCAAATGATTGTGTAGACATTCAAGCTGTGATTACTCACCTGAAACGTGGAGTAAGCAGTTTTCCTGATGTTTAAATTTGCTATAAATTCTCCAAACATGTCAGGGTTGTTTCTGTGCGATCTTGTAGTGAGATGTTTGTGCCTGAGATATTGAATTCAGCCCTGCTGTATTTTATTGTACAGGGATCTTTAATTAGATTTATAGAGGCTCTGTAGTGCGAGACCTGCAGAGAATCTCATTTTTAAAGAAGCCCCTGGTCAAGGCCCGCGCAGTGAATCGCTGAGGCCTACATCACATTGAGAGCGGTCTTTGCAGGAGTCAGGCTTAAATGAGATCCCACGCTGGTGTAAACATCTTTAAACATCCTCAGTGTGAGCAGCATATCTAGCCTTTCTCAGTTTTAAATCTGCGCCGGTGGTAAGAATAGTCAAGCAGTGGAAGCTGTGCAGTGTGATATGCTGCTATACAATTTTTCTAAATTTTTAAAATTATTATGCAGGCAGTTTGTGTGATTTAATGTAAATCTAGAAACGACATGGGATATTTTTAATTAAAAATCCATTTGTTGTATTGCAGGACCATCAAGGCAACTGCAGAAAACTTAAGGGTGATTACATCAGCTATAGTAAACAAAACGTTCCAGCGTCTAAAATACATTTAGATATAAATACGTTTCTGCAACTTTGGCACGTTTGGTTCCATGGGGTTGGTGTTTATTAAAACAGATTTCTGCTTTTTGTAAAATGCAGGACACTTAAAACCTTACTGAGGCTCATGTTTTATCATTTCTTTGACTAAATTTTGAAGCACCTTTTTATGTGATATCTATGGAAAGCTTAAAATATCACAATTCTTACACGTTTAAAACTATGATCAGTACAATGAGTGAAATAAATACAATCGAAATTTGCGTTGTGTGTGTTTACAAAATCGTATAGCCTACGTTTGATGTGTGAAGAAATAAATATTGCAGTTTAACATTTTTATTTTGCATTATGCGTTTTAAATCTGTTATTTAAACGCTCAAATGCGAGGCTAATGCTAGAGTCTTCCCCTTATAAATGCTAGAACGAGTGCTTCCCGCCCTCACACACATAAAAATACTAATAAAACTTAGTTTTGTAGAAATATTTTCTATTACAAAGCTTTAAATTACTGCTTTCTATTTTTGCAATACAATGACCACCACATTTCCCCGTGGCTTAGCGTTTATAGAATCATTTACACCAAAACTTTGCTTTCATGTCATAAAACATTACCTTTTTATCTTACACTTCATAATACATTCAGACCATTAAGCAATAGTTTTTCGACAGTTTATTTTCATAAAATGAAATGTGTACAAAGTATTGTGGGTGACTGAAGGCTGCAAAGGACAAATCCCATGCATCCTTCAAATTCAGCTGAATAATAAACAAAGGAAGGCTGTCTCCCAAAGAGCCTTCCGACCGAGATGGCTTTCAGTGACGTTAGATGCATCCTTCCGTTTGAGAAGCACAGCGAAGAAACAGTCCTCTGTTTCCATGGTTATGTTGCCACGTGACGATACCTTAGACGAAGGTTTAATTAGCATTTATTTGCAACAGCTGGAAAGCGTAGGAGATCTCAATTAAGTCAAATGTGTTAACTAGCCTCATGTCGATTGGTCATGACTATCGACGTGCTCGCATAAAAGGTCTAGCGAGACATCGACGTCAACGCAGTTTGATCCACTCATTGAGAATTTACTGGTTCTTTTAAGAGTATAAAGCAGCAAGAGGTTTGTTTTGAACGGCTTTCCTTTAAGTGTATTTAATTCAACTAGGAGTTGACCTTGAGTTTACTTATTTTTAGCAGAATTAAATGGCTTCCCGTGGCTTCGCTCCTCTATCCAGTCGTCAAGAGAACATCATGGGGAGAGCGGATGGCCTGCGCGCTCACAAGCCCGGCCAAAGAGTTGTGCTCGGTGTCCTGACCGAGAATGATCAGCATAGCCGAGGATTTGGTCAGGTTAGTATCAAGTGTGTGCAACGCTCCCCAGCGCATAGTAAAGTGACGTTTTTAAATTGTTTAATTAGGTTTCATCCAAATATGAGCCAGCTTCTCGTGATGCGCTGACGTCACGGGTCGATGCATCCAGTGATCACGTGGTTGAGTCAGTCATCGCGCAGACAGCTGAACAATCGCCGTCATGCTTACTGGCATGTGAGCTTCTGTTAGTAGATGATGCTGTCCAAGACCTTGGTTCAGGTATGCTGACCGTTCAAGTCTGTAACAGGGTGCATTAATATTAAACTATTTGGATAACCTCCCATTTGGGGCTGGTGGTTGGCTGAATTCCTGAAGGGCCAGAGCCCTTCAAAGTTTAGATGCTACCTTAACTAAACACGCCTGATCCAACTAATTGAATCCTTTTTTAGGCTCAATTGTGACTGGCATTGTTTGTAGTAGGGTTGAAACAACTCTGCTGGGCTCTGGCTCTACAGGAACTGTTTTTACACCTCTAGCCTAAAATCAATCTTAAAAAATATACATGGATGTTGGTTTTTAAGGCAAGGTTTTTTCTTTAAAAATAAAAAAAGAAAAATTGACAGGTTTTGATCCCCCTTCAAATGTTGATGACTGGGTGTGAAGACAGTATTAAGTCTCCCATCAGTGGCTTAAGTCTGTGACATTTTAATGTTAATCACACTAGCACAACTTTAAAGCACTTCTCATACACCCACAGTGCAGATCTCTTGTGAATTCTGCGTAATTTTTTATTTTATATATATTTAGGGTCTTGCATGGATTCTTCCATGCAGTCACTGCTGGAGGAGGAAACCGCGTCTTCTGAGGATATCCTGTGTGTTCCAGAATATGCGGAGGACATCCACCGATACCTGCGTGAATGTGAAGTTGGTATATTTGGTTTTGGCATGTGTTCCAAGTTGCCCTTTATCTGTCTGTAATACAATCTTGTCTCAGGTTAAGTACAGGCCAAAGCCTGGTTATATGAGAAAGCAGCCTGACATAACCAACTGCATGAGGGTCGTCCTTGTCGACTGGCTGGTCGAGGTTGGGGAGGAATACAAGCTGTGCTCGGAGACTCTGTACTTGGCTGTCAATTACCTGGACCGCTTCCTTTCGTGCATGTCTGTCCTGAGAGGAAAATTGCAGCTTGTGGGAACAGCTGCCATACTCCTGGCTGCGTAAGTGATGAGTGCTGCTTTTTAAATTTGTTACCTACTGACGTAACTGCCTGGTGTTTCTGATTAGGAAATACGAGGAGGTGTATCCTCCGGAAGTGGACGAGTTTGTGTACATCACGGATGACACCTACACGAAGAAACAGCTGCTTCGGATGGAGCAGCACCTGCTCCGAGTGCTGGCTTTTGACATGACTGCACCCACAGTTCACCAGTTTCTGATGCAGTACACACTGGAGGAGCATATCTGTGCCAGGACTGTAAACCTTGCTTTGGTGAGTGAGTTTCATCTTGTGAATTCCTCCTCTGAATTAGATATTGATTTTTCTCCTGCCCAAACAGTATCTTTCAGAATTGAGCCTGCTTGAGGTGGATCCCTTTGTGCAGTATCTACCTTCCAAGACTGCTGCAGCTGCGTATTGTCTGGCCAATTACACTCTAAATGGGAATTTGTGGGTAAGTCTAACAATCTTGCAGAAACCATTTTTTTTATTTGGATGAATCAATAAAGTTCTTCCATGCTTCCACAACTGTAGATGAGATTTTATAATGTGTAAACCAAATTTTACTTGTGCAGGCCATTCTATAATCCACCTGAAATGGGTTTTGTTTTTGTTCTGCAGCCTGAGAACCTGTATGCCTTCACTGGTTACTCACTGGCAGTGATCAGCCCATGTCTGAAGGAGCTTCATAAACTCCATTTAGGGGCTGCAGGTCGCCCCCAACAGGCAATCCAGGAGAAGTACAAGAGCTCCAAGTAAGCAGGCATTTATAATGTGGATGGTGTTTGTTACCCTTTTTCTAATAACCTTGTCTTCCAGATATTGTGGCGTGTCTCTGCTTGAGCCTTTGGAGTCTCTGCCTCTCTCTTGACGTTTGTGACCCACACTGGTTGTTTGAGGCCAACAAATGAACTGCAGCGCTTAAGTCTATTGTAAATATTGAATGAACTTGATTTTTAAATGTGGCTTTTAATCTTTTTAAAATGTGATTTTTATCATAGGTTGCTTAAGACAAAAGTAATCAACAAGTGACTTGTTTCTCTTTAAATACAACATGCTGTTGGTCTGATGGCGGTGTTCTCCCCTCAGTATGAAATGAACGAATGGTTTTGTACCACTTTGTCTATTTTCCTTTTTAGGGTGTCTTTTTGGTATACCATGTTTTTACTCGTATACCAAGTGCAATATCATGTGCTTTACTGAATTTCAATAAACGAAACAAGTTGCATTGCTGCTTGCGTTGTGAAGTCTTTTGACCAAGTAGTACACTTGAAAGCAACAAATTTGGGTTTTATGGTGCACAACGACCTCTAGCGTCAACTGACTCGCGTCTCGTTTTATAGACTATTGGTTTTGTCGTCTTCAAACTATAACGTTAATTTGCAAGAGTAAAACTAAGATGAGGGCTATCGAAAGCGCACAGGTAACATTCTTTGTACAGAACCATCGCGCGCAAAGTACACCATCGCAATGCAACCCTCAATTAAACTTGGTTTTCAGTTAAACCTTGGTTTCCAGTTATGTGTTAAAACTGTTTTGGGTGCGAGCCAAGAACTCAATTCTTACTGCAAATGTGCCTTTCCTGAAGGGGACTAGTTCTAGCGCCCTCACGTGCGATATGAAAAACGTTCATTCGGTGTGACCAATACAACTTTTTAAGTGCACTGGCTGAACGCCAGTGAACAGACGCGCTAAGAATTGTTGTTTTTTATTTTCTCCGTAATCAGGTCCAACCTGCTGGGTGACCAAGTAGCTACATAATTTCCTCGTGTGTCATTTGGGGAAGAAAAGTGCGTGCACTAATTTAAGCGCACGGTGCAAAAGTTTTGCAGTAGCTGTTTTTCATTTTTGAAGTGTTACGTTTCTTTGCGCTACAATGCAGTCACCAGAACTGGCTCAAATCAGCACCATTCGTGAAAGCTATAAACAAGCCCTGCATTGTCTAAAGTTAGGGCTTCAGTATGATGAGGTGGGGAATAAGCGCCAAGCTCTTCTCTTGTACAAACTGGGCAGGCGGCATCTCCTCAGAGGGCTCGAGGTGAACACGCGCGGGGATTGCTGCGTCGGACGCCACTGGCACTTCGCGCGACAGACGCAGCTGAGGATGAAGGAGACTCTGAAAACTATCACTGATCGTCTCGGGGCGCTGGAGTCCACATCGAGCTCGGGTCAGCGCCTTTATCCGACCCTTCCTGTCTTCCAGGACCCCAAGTCTGCCGTTACCACCAGGGCACCTGTCTCAGCCTCAGGGGGGGCCTCTGCTCGGCCTGCCTCCCCTACGGCGGGCTCCACTGCACCCACTGAACTTCCACCAGCCTACACTCCACAACCGAGAGAAGGGCACCTGTCACTCTCTCATGGACCATTTCAAGCTGCTCCAAACCAGCGCCAGCCCTTTGCCCCAGTCAATCTCAGAGAGGCTGGCATGGAAATTTTGTTCTTGCCCAGTGGGGTACAGATGTTTTTCGTTTCTGCTGAGGGTCATGTCAGCGCCCCTTCTTATCCAGGGTACCTACGTATAATCCTATACAACAGCCAGAACAGTAACGCCAGCTATGCCCCAGCGTACCTACAGGTAAATATTGTGTTTGGATAATATTTCTATATTTGTGTCTTATTTTCACCCAAGTTTTGTTATTGTTAACTAAAACTATTTGAATCATTTTTGGTCATTGAAATCACCCTGGGATAAAATATTAGACAATTAGGCTATTAGACTAAACTTAGATTAGCATATTATTGATTTGTGTATGTGTGCATATGAATTAGTTTTAGTAGGAAAATATAACTAATGTTTGTTTGAAACTTTGGTCATATAGCATTGCATTATATACACTTTTATTTGTGCTATAAACAAACTATTCATCACCTTGACAAGAATTGTATAGGTTTACACTGCACACCAGAGAAGTCTTGTGATGATCACATGAAACTGGGCGTTTTTCTTTATTATTCATTACGTCTGTTTAGGGTTTGGTTGTTGTTGAGCATCATTTCATGGCTGACAGCAAAATAACTAAAATTACTGTCATGCTTCTCGTGTTATACAATTACAGGAACATTCTTGCGCGTTATAGAGCAAAGAGAAAAATAGAAACCTTGTGGTTTTTATTAAAAGAAACCTTGAGATTTATTTGGTTAGGTAGTATTGATGATGACTTTTAAACTGTGGAGGTTTTGCTTTCAGCTGATTGTTTTTAATGACTAAAATCCGACATGGTTTAGAAAAGCTTCCCTTTCAGATGTCAGATTGGTTTCACAGCTCCACCTCTTCTGTCAAACTCACAAAAGTTCGTACAAATCGAAAGCTTTAGGTCTGTTTAGGTTGTGCAGTGCTAGAAACAAGCTGTTACGGATGACGCCAGGGTTCTTTGTGCAGAATCGGTCTGCATGCTGTTTCAGCAAATAGAAATCTCATTGAATGGCTGAGCGTTGGCTCTGTGTACTTTTGGCAGATTTCCAGTTTGAGGGCTGTTAGCTGTCCAGTGCTCACAGTGCTCTGGGGCTTGATGTAGGACACGTGGAGTCCACGCGCTAACATAACTGCTGCGTCTGTCCCACTGTGGTCTTTTGTCCCACTTTAGTCACCCAGAACAAAGGGTGGCTTTCTGAATAACCACACAGTACACAAGCATAAACAATATAATTGCAGTCTTATTTGACCCCCAGTTGCCTCATATGCACAATCACATCCAAATACACTGTTCATCTTCATTGTAGTTCAAAGCAGGGCTCAGAACGCCACAATATTAGTCTTTTATATGTTTTTATATTTAGTATATTATTACTATAACCTGAAAGCAATACATTATTTAACAAATAAATTATTATTTATTTATATATTTGAAATTATCAGCACATATTATTTATCTTAACGTTGTTTTTTTGTTATTAATATGAATATATAATAATAAAGTTGTAAAGTCCTAAGCAGTTTCTTGTTAAAACTTATAGCAGTCAACATAAAACTGTGGTAAATCAAATAAACAATTTTTGTAAATGTGTTTGCAAAATTAATGCTAAACACACACACACACACACACACACATATATATATATATATAGAGAGAGAGAGAGAGAGAGAGAGAGAGATAGAGATATTATATGTATACTTTTTATAGTTGTAAATAAAACTATGATTGTTTGAGTGCATTTTACAATAAAATAATACTCCAATTTTTATTTATCATGAAAAGAGTGAAATGTTTCTACACCAAATAATTTGTGGTTTAAAGTAAAGATCATATACAGAAAAAAAAAAATCAAAATCTCTACATTTTGATTGAGATGTTGTGCTTGCAGGTTTGTGATTGGATCTACCCGCTGTACCCAGACTCACCAGTCTTTCTTAGCAACAAAGGTGTGTTCACATTTCCGGACACAACCGCAGCAGTGCCGGGGTCCTATGTTGGGGTGGTGCTGTCCTCAGAGCTGCCTACAGCAGACAGGCATCGGTTCCAGGAACGGCTGTCAGCGCTGGCACAGCTCAGGGTCCAGGTACTCAATCTCACTTTTGGTTTTGCAGAAATGTTGAAAAAAAAAACCTTTTATTGAACTCTGAGTCTATGCATTTGTTTTGTATAACTCATACGTTTGCTACGTATTACTCATAACTGAGGGATTTTTATTTAAGGTAGCTGAAGAACAAGGTGGCGCTACAGGAACAGACATTAACCTGAGTGGAAAGGTTCCTCTTTCAGAAACATCTGTACCCCAGACACCAGCAGGGGACGATAAAACTCTTCCTGTTTGGAGTGAAAAAATGTCTCAGAGTATTCTAGCAGGTCTGAACTTTAGGAACAGAGTAAAGTAACTATCTTATTATATTTGTTTCTTCTATCCAAGTAGAAGTCGAGAAGCCCTATTTTGGTGCATTTTATAATTAGCCACTAGAGGCCACTCTAATACACCATAAATTGAAGTGCTTAAGGTATTTTGATACCTTGATATTTCCACTGTGCAGGAACCTCCTGGATGGGTCGGGGGCTTGTGCGGGGAGCTGAAGCTACCGGTAAAGCCATCCAGAAAGGAGCAACTAAGCTACGAGAAAACATCACTCCAGAGGAGACCCCAGCAGAAGTCAGCCCCAAGGTTACTAAAGGCCTTAATGCAGCCAAGCAGGCCACAGGGGGTGCTGTGAAAGTCAGCCAGTTTCTAGGTAAAAAAAAAAAAGGTGTTTTATCATATGCTGATGTATTTAGAGCTTTTCTTTATCCTTTTCTGCAACATGTTTAATACATTTAGTTTTATTCACCAGTGGACGGTGTTGCTGCTGTAGCTGGTAGAGTTGGGAAAGAAATTGCTCCACACGTGAAAAAACACGGTACCAAACTCATCCCAGAATCTCTCAAGAAAAGTAAAGAAGGCAGCTCCAACATGGATGGAGCCAAGCTAGTGGCAGGAAGCAGCATACAAGGTAAACTAATAGATCCTGAAATTCTATAACCTGACAAAAGATATTTTAGTTCGCGTTTAGATGCAAATGTTTGTTCTGTAGGTTTGTCTACTCTCTGGTCAAGTCTGGAAACAGCAGCAAAGACTGTTGGCAGAAGTATAACTTCAGAGACTGTGACTACTGTGAAGCACAAGTAGGTGTTTTTGATTATTTCATGTTTTTCAGGATTCTTTATTCTTTTCCCACCTGATACTACTACTACTACTATAGCTATCCAAACTTTGGGAAGTGGATTAATTTACTCTTACCTGTTGCTTTTTCAGATTTAGGGGTCTAGGAAGCCTCTTGGACCCCCCTAGCAGCATATAAATGGTGGCGGGTAAAAACACACTGCGTTTTTTCTCAGTAATGTCTTTAAAAATTGAAACCTCTCCAAATTGCATTACTTTCTTAAGTTACTTCGCATTCAGAAGTTGCTGAGAAGGTGCTTATTCTTATTACTGGTCTGTCAGAGTGCTTTGTGAATTAAAATTGAGGTGAACGCAACATTTTGTCTGTGCACTGTGTTCTGTTCGTTATAAACCGTTTCACATTATTTCAAATATCCTTCAGAATAAAAACTCCACAGCAAAACATGAACTTCTGTGAGGACTGTCTGTTAGCTCAGTATATCTCCATGTTTGTGGTCAGGTATGGAGACGAGGCAGGACAAGCTGCAGACACTGCAGTCCAGTCTGCTGTCAATGTAGGTATCACGGCATTTAATGTGGACAACCTGGCCTTGAATGGTATACTGAAGGCCGCAGGCAAGCAAACTGAAAAAGCAATGGCGAAAGATGGCTCAGGAGGAAAAGGAACTGAGAAGAAAGAAAAGCCGCCTAAGGATGAGAAAAAATAATACATTATTAGCTCAACTGTTAGCATATCATGTACATTCTTGTAGCAAAAAAGTCTTGTTTTGTATTGATATTATATATTATACTGAGCAATGTTTACAAAAGGAGGCACTTAGACATATTTTACCGTTTTCGTTAAATATTATAGTCCTGTTAACTGAAGGTAATGTTCTTTATTTTCTTAAAGATATTAAGATGGTTATTTTTATAGAAAGAAACAACAGGGTGTTTGATTTTATTTGACCTTGTTTGAATTTCATAAGTATTTTTGATTTTCACTGTAAGTTTGCTTTCTTCATTCTTTAGATGTTTTAACTTGTAAGATAACAAGAATTATTAAAGTTTAGTTTATCTAGTCTTATTGTCTTTTCCTAAACATTTTTATATTCATCTGTCAAATCCTCAGCGTTGCAGTGAGTGTTGTTGTAAATCAAAGTAAAGTTTACTGAAAAGGTTGCAGCTCAATAGGACCCAGTGTGATTGCGTAATCAGTGTTGTGGTTGTTCGTTGGCGTGGAGACAGCCCAACAATCACAAGGACACCGAGGTGAAACCTGTTCATTACTCGGACTGAGGATGGGAGAAACTGATCTCAGAAATTATGAGGTATCCCAATTGCAAGCAGAAGTCGAGCAGGAGAAAGAGGTGAAGTAAGTCCAAACATGTCGCGAATAAAACTGGCTTGACGTTGAACGTTTGATATTCAAAAATGTAGGCACCGTCTCTAAATTTACGTGCAGAATACGAGGAGAACGACTTAACAGTCATAAAACATCTGTTAGCCGTTCATATAGCTAATTATAATGGGCACCTTTTATATTTTTGATAATTATTACAATAAACTGTAAATCATATGTAAAAATGGGTATTTTTCTCTACCGAATGGGCTCAAATTTAAAGCTCAATAGCGTTTGAACAGAATGACTTACAAATCATAAAAACAACTGTGAATGGTTCATCTTGGTGTCAAGTGTAATGCACACCTTTTAATATTTGTTAAAATAAACTGTAAATCATATTTTAAAAATGCTACTTTTCACTGCCGAATTAGGCTCAAATGCAAATTTAAAGCACAATAGCATTTGAGGAGAATGACTTTCATTGATAAAATAAAATGTAGGCTAAATCTAGTTGTCAACTATTCACACTTTTTATATTTGGTATAATTATTACAGTAAACTAAATCATATGGAAAAAAATGCTACTTCTATCAAGCTTTAAAATATGCATTGGAGGGCATTCTGTAGTGAAAAGTATAACATTTTGTTTTTTTTTTCATAGATTTGCAGTGTATTGTAATAATTATCAAACTTATAATAAGTGTGCATTATAGTTGACAACTAGATGAACACTTTGCAGTTGGCTTTATGAATGTAAGCTAAGTGATTCTGCTCAAATGCTATTGAGCTTCAAGTTTTGGTATATTTTACATTTAAGCCCTTTCAGTAGTGAAAAAAATGCATTTTTTGCAAGTGTGCATTATACAGTTTAACTGCTGTCACCATAAAAATATCAGACATTGCAGTTGCACATTGATTAGATTTCTTATGTAATTTGTGAATCCTTTGAAGGGGGATGTTAAAGGACTCTGTGTCTGACCTGAGAAGCACACTGGCAGATTTGGAGAATAGACTTCACAGTGTTGACGGAGAAGGTCTGTATATAAACACGCAAGAAACATTGACCTACGGCATATTCTACTGAGCAAAATTACATTATCTAATGAGCGAAAAGAATGTTAAATTTGTACGTAAAAGTTGAACCATACCACTCTGCTCAGAGAACGAGTGGAGAACAAGGTATGAGACACAGCTGGAACTGAACGAGCAGCTGGAGAAACAAATCAGAGTCGCTCAAGAGAGACTCGAGACCCTCCACGGTGACCCTTCAGGTAGCAAGAAATGCTTCTTTTGTTGTTACTATAGTATAGTTTATACTATACTAAAGTATATTTTATCTTATAGTACAATATAACGCATTGCAATTTGCTGTGATTTCAGGCTTCTCTTATGTATGGTGTGTTTCTGCAATCAGTCTGAATTAAAACAAAAACCCACAAGGGGGGCATCTGCCAGAAAAATAATTAGACCGTTTAGTTAATAAGCTTTATAAAGTCTAGAAAAAATAGTGCATGTTCACAGTTTCACATACTTCATTCATGATATCCTATGTTGGCTCTGTCTTTAAAGGAATAGTTTACTCAAAAATTAAGATTCTGTCATCATTTACTCTCCCTTCACATCAGTTGCAATAAAATGAACGATTAGGGGTCTTATGCTGATACAGAATTAAATATGAGGCAGGCACGCACTTTAGAGTTGTTATTTTGATGTATCGTGTACACACTGCATCACTCTAACTTTTGTCTTGCTCTTCAGATCGACTGGCTTCTATTCGCTCATATGATGAAATGCCAGAGGTAAGCATTTTAGCTACAAAAATTGCTACAAATTTCCAAAACTTCTAAATGAAATTGTAATTATAAAATAATGTTAATGTAAATATTCAATAATTATATGAATTATATATTGTATATAACAAAATCAACAATATATAAAAATGTAATTACACCCCATAAATATAAACATAGATAAAAAATATATAATTTTATTATAATCGATAAAATTCTAAACCTCACAGTAGCATTCAAAAACACATGCTTTTAAATATACATTTCGCTCCCTCATGCCCTTGTCTGTGCAACATGGGAGAGACGCTTTAGTTTATGCATACACATTCATTTTCAGCTGCTATTGTTGCATGGTGCAATTGCTTCTCATAACATCCTGGCAAAGCTGAACATGGTCTTCTGCCAAAGACGAGATTAAAATCAATCTGCTGAGACAGCCTGAAAAAAATTAATTAATCAGTGAGAAGTAATTTGTAAATGAGGGAAGAGAAGCGAGAAAGACTTGGGTGGGCCATGCCAGAGTGATGGGATGACAATTAGAATATTTAAAAAGCGAAAATATTTGAGGTCAAGCTTGACCCCAAGCAAACAATCATTTTATGCAATATCATATAATCACACAATCTTTATTGTCTTAAAGAAATAGCTCTAAAATCTAAATGACAAACAGGCAATTTACTCAACCTCAGGCCATCCAAGATGTAGAAGAGTTTCTCGGAACAGATTTGATATGCTTGCTGACCAGTGGATCCTCTGCAGTCAATGGGTGCCGTCAAAATCAGAGTCTAAACTGTTTTAAATGCATCACAATAATTCACAAGACTAAGACATCAATTAATGCATGTTTGTAAGAAACAAATTCATTCAAATTCAAATGTTTTTGGTTGGACAGTGGTTTGGATGGCTCGCCATATGTATTAGATTTCTCTAATGCATAAAATAAGTAAGCTTGATCAAAGTTCAGGGGAAAAGAGTTTATTCAAGAAAGTCGTGTAGCATAGCCGTCTTCTGGATCTTAACCCTAAGTACTGTGTGTGTGATCAGACCTTATACCTGTATCGCAAACAAATGGCGATCATACAAAAGACAGACGCTGTCATGGCCACCTACTGGAGGCCTTACAATAGGAAGGAAGCATCATGAGCATGGATCATTTGCTTGTATGGACATTTGGTTCACACCTTTACAGACCAAATGTTGAATACTGCGGTGCAATTGCAACACATCAGATGTTGATTCCGTCTTAGGAAATGCACATAATCCTTCATGGATTAATGTAATGTTTTTATCAGCTGTTTGGATCCTTATGGCACCCATTCACTGCAGAAGAGCAAGTGATGCTAAATTTCTCCAAATCTGCTCTGACAAATAAACAAACTCATCTACATCTTGGATGGCCCGAGAGTGAGTAAACTTTGAGCAACGTTTCATTTTTGGGTGAACAATTCCTTCGGTTTCATTCGTTCAGATATTTTCTTTTTTTTCAGGATGCTCTCAGGCAGAGACTGAAACTGCTGTCTACTGAGAAGTGCAGCCTTCAATCGCAACTGAAGGATTTCCAAATGAGAATTGTGCAGGAAGGAAAGGTGAAGTCCTGTACCATCATTCCTACTGAAAACTCTCTAGTCAAGACATCATGTATCTTGTCGTACAAAATCCCCAGCTATTAATTGTAACATCAGCATGAGGAAGTAAACAAGTTTAGGTCTGGGCTGCTCAAAAAGAGGTATAATAACAATTATTTCCCAATTATGCTGACACATGAGTCTAAATGCCAGAATAGGGAAGGACTACAATTTGTAGTTACTTGGTCATATTAAAAAGACACATACTGTTTTCTATTCCTAACAGACTTACCAGAAAGTCTATGAAGAGAGACGGGCATATCTTGCAGAGATCGCAAAGGTGAGGAAGGCAAATTTTCAATGTGTATTCACTTGACAGATGTTTTTATCCAAGGCACTGTACAGTGTAGGTTTTATCATCATGTGTGTTCAGTCAGACCCATCACCGTGGGGTTGTGGAGCTACTTGGCCAAAGATGACATTCAAAGTGTTGCGTGTAAACACTGATAATGTGTCCCTATAGCTGTCTTCAACGCTGGATGTGAGCAGAAAGCAGCAGATAGTTCAAGCTCGGAGGACAGCGCTGGGTCCAGACAAAACGTAAATGTCTTCATGTATATTACTTATTTGACTGGTATACATAAAATCCTGAGTAACAAGACCAATCTCTGCAGACTACGAATGAGCAATAACGTAAGGGTTAGTTCACCCAAAAATGATCCTGTCATTATTTACTCATCACTGTTATGTTTTTTTAAACATTACGCCTTTCAGATTTTTTTTTTTTTCATATTTGCACTCTGCAGAAGAAGTCAAACAGGTCTGGACAGGCCATATAACCATTTCTAGGAGAACTATCCCTTTAATATTCATTTATTCAGGTTTAATTGTTTTATATGAGTAGACACAGTAGATGTATGTTCTGTCTTTGATTTCAGGAATTGTATTTTTAAATACATTTTTTGAATGTTGGATATCCTAAATAATATATTTTTGTTTTTGGTTAAAGCAGAGTTCAGGAGAGTAAGGGGCAACATTCAAATACGATGCAGGGGTCTGTCAAAAAAGCACCAGCAAGGAGTCGACTACCTCGATTGAAACATTAATTCTGTTCAGAAATGTTCAACAGGCAGTCCATCGATTATTTTTAAAATTGTATTTTATTTTATTCTACTTTTTTTAAGAACAGTATTTTTTTAGTTCATTGACATAGCTTGATAGAGGGCACTTTGAGCTTTAGTGTTATTCACTAAAAATAAAAATAATTTCTTATTGGTCTTATTTTATTGAGTTTTGTGTTATTTTATTACAAAGTATTTTCTTTAATTAAATATATTGTCATGTCAGATGGCAATTCTGTTATGAAAACTTGAAACAATGTTAAGTCAGTGTTTATGTGTCAGTGCTGCATTGAATTAATATTACAAAGTGATACTGGTTCTTTTGTAACTGCAATTAATGTTAAAACAATGGGAATTTTTCAACAACAAGTTCATGTCATTGAATCAACATTATGAAGTAACAAAAAACTTCTTTTATTCTACAGTTATTCACAATTATATTCACTGCTGTAAAGCCAATATATACAAATTAACGAAAAAAATCTAAGATTTGGGAAAAGTTAATGTTCATTCTAAACCACTTTGAAAATAAATAAGTGAACGTTTTGCAAATAACGCATTTCGAGAGGAACGCGATACGATTTAATCAAACTCAGCTGTTAGCCATCAG
>JAUCNO010000002.1:8575251-8640229 GCA_032353835.1 Enteromius viviparus | reverse complement strand
TTGTAGATGTATATTTCATCATTAACTAATCTCTTATAAATGACTTATAACCATCCGCTATTCTAAAGTGTTACCGACTTGTATATCTTGCTGTACAGAAAAAACACATCCAAATATGCAATATGGAATATTCAAATATGATTATATCTGGTGTCCTCTCAATCCGGGTCATTTACAAGTGCACTACACTAAATATTATATTTCGACTTTATTCTCGTAGTTTTTCGACTTTTAATCTTGTAATCTTACAACTTTATTCTCGTAGTTTAAGATTTTTTATTTTTTTTTGGTGGCACTAAAGCTCCCTTGTAATATTCTATTCTATATCATATTATTAAAGCGCTTAAAAAATATCTGACTATTAATTTATAGATCAGGCTTCAGGATTTAAATTCCCCCAATTTAAATTCCATTATCGTTTACACTGCTGCCATTCCAAAACTGAATGAAATCCCATCTTCTATGGAACACAAACGAAGTATTTTGACGCATGTTAAAGATATTTTTGGGCTCCATTCTGGGCTCCAGTGTTCAGTCTATTGAAAAAAAAAAATTTTTTTAAATAACTTCTTTTGTTCCAAAGAAGAAAGTCATAATAATCAAGTTTGAAACGACATGAAATATTTTTGGGTTTCTCTCCATTTTCTTTAATATAATAATTATTTTTTATAATTAGTACTTTTTTTATTTTATTTAAAAAGTAAATGTTCTTAATCTAACTGCCTTACAAAACTTTTCAGGTATTTAACCTATACAGACACACACCTTACTTTATTTCTCACTCTCCTACAAGAAGACACCGGCGTGGGCAGGTGTATACATAGTATATGCGTCCTGTACTTTCTTAGCAAGACACAACTGGTGGACTGATATGATTGCAATTCCAATTTTGTAGCTGCTGTGCTGTGTTTTGGGTTGCAGTCAATGGCATTTTATTCACATCTACCAGAAAGGCCAGTGGTCAATTTATATTCCATTGAAAAGATCAAACAGACTGGCTGATAAACAGACATCTGCCTTGTAATCTTTCAGGCAGCGTAGGTCAAATGTGCGATATTTCTTGGGATGAATCAGATTAGCGATTTCCAGAAAGGTCTAGCTGTGCTGTGCTTGATAAAGCGGCTCGCTGTATGAGAGCTGTTTATATAATACACCCTGTCAAGCTAAGTATAGCACATCGATTACTGGTCGAGAGTGGCCTGCACACCTTTAAACATACACTTTACCTGATGAATTTCTGCACAAATGGCACTGATGTACTGTTTGTGTACAGTTACGAGAAGCCTTTTGTTTTTTATTAACACGCCGAAAAAGCGAAGCCCATGTCATCCTACGGATTATTCACAGTTTGAGCGGCGCGATCAAGTGCAGAGCTTGACAACACATTTAGAGGTGCTTTAACAAAGGAGACACAGTGAGACAGACATAAACAGCCTCTCTCTGTCATATTTATCAACAGCTGTGTGGGCTGACGGGGATGGTGCTCATCTGTGCTGCTCACAGTACAGACTGCGTCCCGTTCTCTGCCTGTCCTATTTACTGAAGGCATCCTTCCAGTGGATTTCTGATCTATAATCTTAGGTCGTTCGCCTCACGAATTTCTGTTAAGCTTTCCTTTGAGTTTGCATGGATGAGCTTGGCCTCGTAGTCGACTGAATTTTTGTCTGAGCAGTTTATCCACAGAGTAATCTTTAATTAGAGCAGCAGAGAGTAATCTCTAATCAGCTCCAAACACCGCTGGCTGACTGTCCTCAGGAAATGCGGAGCTGCTCCTGTCACTTAAATCCAGAGACCTTGTTATTATTCTGACTGTGTAATTCCGGCCAGTCGCACAGCTCGTTACTGACAAACCCACAAACACCTCATTAACCTATTAGCATGTGCCCTGCTGCAGGAAAACTGGCATTCTGTTAATGCGTCTAATGTTTAGTGACTCATATGTGCACGTTGTTCCAAAAACAAGCAAAAGTTTGTTTTATAGTTATATTTTTAATTAGTGGATTAACTTGCTTCACCTTCTTCCAAGATATGACTTAATTTTGTTCTTAATTTTTGTAACATCGACGCTGATACTGAATTGTCTTGAGCTGAATAACAACTATAGAGCTGCCTATAACTGAATCTGAACTTTATTTTTATTGAACTACTGTAAAATGAACAAACACTGAAATGACTTCAGCTGAATAATGAAACTACTGTCTTTTTGGAGCTATTTAGATTTGATGAAAATATCATTCATATATGATGAAGTTTGCAGCAGTTATTGATATTTTTGAAGCTGACTTGAAATTGTATAAAGCCGATTTGTATTGTATAAAGTGCTATACAGATGACCCAACTTATTTTACAAATATTAGCTAAATTTAAAACAAAAAAAAAGTAAAAATAAGACCCAACGTTATTTGATTTTGGTTGAAGTAAATATGCGTAACCTTAAAGGGATAGGTCACCCAAAGATGAAAATTCTGTCATTAATTACTCACCCTCATGTCGTTCCAAATTTGTAGGACCTTCGTTCATCTTTCTAACACAAATCAAGATATTTTTGATGAATTGGTGGTTCAACCATAATGTTATATGCAGCAGAACTGACACGGAAGAGAAGAAATTGTTGTTTTCTTTGCACATAAACAGTATTCTCATACCTTCTTAAAATAAAGGTTGAACCACTAATATCATGACTATTTTAACAATGAACTTACCACTTTTCTGGGCCTTGAACGTGTCTGTTGTGTTGCTATTTATGCAGAGTCAGAAAGCTCAGTCAATCTCAAAGAATATCTTAATTTGTGATCTGATGTAATGACATAAGGGCTAGTATTGACAGAATTATAATGTTGGGCTAGTTTAAAGTGACTAGTATTGCATTCTGCATTACACACATTTGATTAGTTCATGCATTCCCAGAGGAATTAAACCCATGACCTGGTGTTACTTGAACCATGCACAGCTAGCGGAGGATTTCAGGCTACTGTTGTCAGTAATGATTGTTTTTAGTACTTAGGACTCCATAATAAAATGCTGCTTAATGTCATTATCATCAGTTGTATGGGGTAACATCCACTTTTACAAATCCTGTCAATTTCCAGTGGATAAAGTCCCTTCTCACATATTTTTGTTGCAGTAAATTTTGTACTGAAAAATATTTCTTGGATCTTGTATGCCAGGCCAGAATGCACAATATACTGTTGATCAATATCAGGGGTCACCAAGTTCATTCCTGGAGGGCCGGTGTCCTGCAGAGTTTAGCTCCAACCTGCCTCAACACCTGCCTTGAAGTTTCAAGTATACCTAGTAAGAGCTTGATTAGCTTGATTAAAGTTGAAGCTAAAATCTGCAGGACACCGGCCCTCCAGGACTGAACTTGGTGACCCCTGGTCTATATGCACAATATACCAGCACTATTCTACACAAACTTTTGGACAATGAGATATTTCATGGATGTTAAAGGCACTTTGTGAATCAATGCCTATAAAGAACCTTTACTTTTAAAAGTATATAATGTAAACTCTGATTTGACTAAAAGCCTGTAAATTGTAGATTGGAGCTTACAATGTGAATGATATTTAAAAAGAAAAAAAAATCGAATAGATGTTTAATATTGGCCATAACATAAAAATAACTATCAGCTTTTATCAGTATTACTCTTTGCAATAAAAACGGTATAAAAAGTTGTGTTTATTTGTCAGTGATGCAATAGATTTTTCATTCCCCTTATTGCACAGAGACTTATATTACTGTATCCTGGTCCACTCTCTCTGGCTCCTCTCTGAAACCCTGTCGTGCATATCACATAGATGCTCTGTAAATAGAAATTTCATTAAAAATGATATCCACTGTGAGACAGATGTGCTTGCTTGAATGTACTCAGAGCAGGATGCTCTGCTCCCAGAATGGAGCTCTGAGTGCCCCAGAGGACAGGCACAAGCACTGGATGCTTCATGTATTTTAATAATGCAGAAATGTATTTATATATAGTGTATTACATAATTTGTGTGCAAACATACAAAGTGTCTGTTTTTATGCCATGCACTGTAATTACAGCTTTATTTTTTATGTTTCCACTATCATTGCTCAGTATTTAAACATTTTGTAATTAATAGAAAAAAAACAAGACGAAAAAATTGTTGAAAGTTCACTCCTCCCAGGCCTTTCAACATAGATAAGGTGGTTTCTTCATCAGAACAGATGTTTATCAAAGATATTTATCATTGCGTAGCTCATAAGTGGATCTTCTGCAGTGAATGGGTGCCATCAGAATGAAGGTCCAAACAGCTGATAAATGCAGAACAATAATCCCCAAGTAATCCATATGCCTCTAGTCCATCAGTTAAAGTCCTGTGATGTGAAAATCTGCTTATCTGTGGCAAAGATAATTTACTTTAAACCATTGCTTCTGGCCAATACATGAGTCCATAATCCATAATAATGCTTCCTCCAGCAAAAGAGTCCATCCATCCTCAAATTTCAACAACATATTTGTTTACAACTATTTTTTTAAATTTAAGACTAAATTTACTTGTATACGGTGCTTGATCCGAGCCTATTTCACTCCTAAAGACAAGATAACTTTTTTGAATATTATTATGAAGAGGTAAAGTAAAACTTTACTTTGAAGTAAAAAAAAAAAAATCTTAAGGATGGATTTGTTTATTGCCAGCATGCAGCTTTCTGCGATAATTATTCTTTTTTTTTTTTTGTAATGTCTATTCATTGATTTTCTTCTCTTTAAATTGTCTTTGGGGGAGTTTTTTTTGCATTGATACATGTAATGAATTTAATTTACAAAAACTTTGATAGATTACCAGCCCTAAAACATAGTCATCTCTTCTGTGATGGATCATAAGTCATTCATATTCACACAGAAGTTATTTCTGCTCAGCTGTAGTGGGAGTGTTAGATCAGGACAGGGGTATATCAGGGGAGGACACTGTGCTTCTTTCACAGTCCCTTTTGGATCATATTCTCGTTTTGAATTAAGGACTAAGGGTCAGATGCAAACAGCGGACCAAACTGCACCTGGTGTGAAAAAGAGAGAAGTAAACAGAGAGAGAGAGAGAGAGGAGGAGAGATGAGAGAGGTCACATCACTGGATCCATCCTCCCACAGCTGAGCATGTTACACAAGAGCAAACTCGGAATCATTTCTCTCTTTTTAGTGTCTAAATTTATATTTGTGATATAAACCATGCTGAACTCATATCCCATACATAAAATATGGCCAGTCTCCTGCAGTACTAGTGCTATAACATACTCTATAGCTGCAGTCGTTTATGTTTGTGTATTTATGAAGGCAGCAGGGAATAGATTCAAGGTCTGGTTATGACGGGATGTTCACTTGCTTGCAGTTGTGAAAGTAGACATGTTGGAGCTGTCAAACCTTCTTCCGGTTATCAGAAAATCATCTGCTATTATTCAGGATGTGATAATATAAAGAATATTTAGCACAATAAATTATTTTAAAAATTATAGTATGTCCTGTAGTTACCAAAAGGGTCAAACATTACCAGGGCTTAAAGTCACCCCAAATGCAGAATTAAGCTAGATCTATTATGGCTGTCGCAATTTAAGGGAAATGAATAAAAAAAAAGTGTCAGTTGCAGCATTACATTTACAGCACATTTGCTCATGTGTTCTTGTAAAAAGTGCATAACTTACATCAGACTGAAGTTTTGAACAGCTAAAGTCTAAACTGGTTTGTTTTTCATCCTATTGAAATAAATAATGTTTAATCTTCATATTACAGTTTGTAAAAATAAACAATAAATAAATGCATGAATGGTTGTTTTATCTGAGCCAGAATATGACATGCTTTTCACCTACCAATAAAAGTAATTTTTTTTTAACATTAATAATCATAATATCAAGGGCAATAATCAAAAATATCAAACTCAAATATTGTACTAAATTGAAGTAATTAATTGAAGTATTTTACCAACCTGCTCTCATAAAAATACGTACCTCTGTGTACCTTTGTTACTGCACGTTTCGACAAAGTTTCAAAGAGAAATGTCCACATAGTGGTGTAAAACACTGGTTCAATACATGGACCCTGGCACATTTTTATCATGTTGATATAGGTATGTATCGCAGAGGTTCAGAATTGAAATATCTGTGGACTGTTGCTAAAAGTTAATGCTTTATCATGTTGGAAATATGCCCTACAACAAATCCAACCCTAAACCTACCTGATAGTGTTAACAAATGCAAAACTGAGATAAAAAAAAAGCTTTTGTTGATGCAACCGTCTCATTTCATCTTCCTTTTATGCAGATTTGAACTCTTTTTTTCAAACCGTAGTTATACAGGATTCTCAAGTATATCTCTGTAAATTTGTGTGAGTTTTATGGCCTGTAGTGTTTATTTCTTTTGGAAACTGCAGATTTGTACTTGCTGTATTTCATGTCTTTCTTAAAAGTCCACCAAGGTACATTTTTGCAATGAAACCAGGTAGGAACTCATTTGACATTTTAAAAAGTAGGCTAATTCTAAAAATTTCTCTTACAAAGGTAAAAATGCCCTTCAAAAGCACGTCTACTGCACAAATATTGCCCGTTAATGGAAAAGTTGTTGCTGATGATGTTCCTAATTCAGTTTTGAATACCCTATTCAGTATATTTGCTTTAGGCTTAAATGGTTCTGTAATCTCCGCAAAAGGGGTTTAAGGATATTTGGATGCTTGTCTGAGGGGGTGGCTCAGCTTGTTGCCATTTCTGACAGAGAACTTTGAGCGCATGTTGGTGAACTAACCCCAAAATAAAACAGTGATGTGTCTGTTTGCGAAGCATCAATTGCATCAAATTAATGAAGCACCACAGATGGTGCTAATGAGTGTACTTCTTCCCCCCAGTCTGACACACACACACATTAGTAAAGATATCTCATATTAAGTGGTTTTCATATGGAGCTGTAAATTTGGCTCTTATACAAACCTCTTGATATTTTAAAATTTATAATTTGGATCATTTTGAAGCTTTTAAGTAGTGACAGACCTCTTTAAATATCTTGACTATATGTATGAGGAAAATGGTCAAGATTTTATGCTCACAACCTGTAAACACTCACAAACACACTTACAGCACTTCAAAGGGAACTTAGTGAACTCAAAAACTCCCAAATTAAACTTAGCTATTTGTTTGTTTGTTAATGGCAGGGAGCTAGATTTAAATTGAATCACGTTTGAGAATAATAAACCGAACGCTAAAAGTATTGACATCTAAAAAGCTATAATTGATCTTTGTCTGTTTCCTGTAAACACGGCATAGACCACACAGGGTCACGTTGACAAATTGCTTTTATCGCATTTTATAGGCTTTTAAAACGGTTCACCTGCAAGCTAGTGGTATTTAGAAACCAAAATAAATGAATGAATTCTACTAAATAATTAAATAAATGCCTTTATAACAAATAATAGCTACATAACTGAATTAACGAATAAATAAATACCTGAGATAAAATAACGTTAGAGATCAAGTATTTGTATATTATTAAAGTGGTCATTCAATTAACTTTTTTTTGCCACAAATTCTCCTTAGAAATCACTGTCTCATGTTAAAATACGATAGTGTTTATGTTTATATCTGGCCGTGGTTCGAGTGCCATTAAAGGTCTGTCGGTGGGAAGATTCGGCGCGTTTCCACCATTACCTCAGCCCTCCGCGCCTCCCACTACCGTACCGCACCGGCCGGCCGCGCGTCACAGCTACGCAGGCAGACGGCGAGCCAATGAGCGAGCAGCGGCTCACGCTCTGTACTCCGCTCCGCTCTCCGCTGCTCCATTCATTGGAATCCGCGCTCGGCGAGTGCTGCTGCTTTCTGCCACCTGGAATAGCACTGTGTCTCAAGATGCTGCAATACGAAGGTAGGAGAGGCGGATTCACTGCTTTTCGCGGATACACGGGAAGATGGCTTTTACATTTTAAGTCGGAATTTAATAGTGAGGCTTATACAGCTGAAATTGACGCCAGAAGGAATTTATTTGAATGTGTCTTCTAATGTGAACCAGTAGGTTATTCATTTCTAATTCAGTTCGTCTTCATAGGAGAGGCCGAGGAGTGTTGTAACAATTTGTTTATACTGTACATCTTTATTTTATTTTTTGCGCTGTTTTACACTTTGACATTCCCAATTTTGTCTGCTACAAAATAAAATAGTTTCATATATACTCTTGTAGATGAAGGAATCAATATTGGTTGTAACACGCTGTGCATTAAATTATTGTGGTAATTTAATCAAATTCTCCAAAATAATTTTTTCATGTCATCTTATGCATTTTTACAGTGGTTTTTGACCACTTTAGTCTGGCCTAATTAAAAATGTATATCTAATAATTTCATGTATAATGTATAAAAATTCAGTGCAGTCATAAAACAAATGGGTTTTTTTCTGTTAGCGTAATACAAGCTTTTACTTTTCCATTCATAGCTGCTGCTTTAATCAGAAGTGAATTAGAATGGATATGTTGCAGTTAAGAATATAATACTTATTTTCGATGCTAATTTAAATTTTGATGCTCTGGTTTGGCGATGAATTTTTCACTTTTGTGTTTCCTGGTAACAAATGAGAGATTGTAAAACTGTCAAGGGATAATTCCTAATCTGTATCAGCAAACAGAGGCAGTCGCCTGTGAATATGAATCAGCCTGATGTTGACAGAGAGAGTTCAGATCTTCTCAGTGGTGTGTAGTGCAGTCTTACCATGACTGATGGGCCTTGGAAGAAGTGAGGTTGTAGAAATGGAGGGATTTGTGCCACTGGGTGTGTGGCGCTCTATCCGAAGAGGATTTGTTTAGGGATGCGGGTGTGGGAAGCAGGAGCAGCTGTGTGGGCGATTTCTTCTCTTGCTACTCACAAACAGGCTTTTGAAAAGCTCACTCTTTGAATATAAAAGCATTGGCAGCCTCCTGGGGGCTCTGGAATAATTGCTGAGCTTCATTCAAAAACTTTGTACACTTTTTTTGTGAACTCAAGGCATTTTTTTCACTTTTTCTTTGTAGTGAATGGGACCCCGGCCAGTCAGCTGTCCACACCCCATTCTACAAAATCACCCAGTCCGTCTCCCACCAGCCCGGGGAGCTTGAAGAAACGCAGGGTAAGACAACATTCTCTCTACAATCAACCTAATACCTCCACACACACCATTTATATACTAGCTCATACACCTGCCCAAACATAATCCTCAGCTCTTTTACTGTTCACCTGGTTTATTTGATATCAAGTATCATCTAAATCTAATTCTGTTGTTCCGAATAATGTCCTTCATGTAGTGTTTTTCAAGTATATCGTGTGATGAATGTCCAGATCCTTCTTCACTTAGATAGAAGATTCTGTCTGCCCTCCTTCACCATCTCGGGCTCTATATAACGCACTCCTTCTATGTTCTCAGGAAATGGACAAGGCCATCATTGACAGCACAGCTTAACTTCCCCACTTCTAAGATCCCCAGTCAATCCTTAGTCTGGGCCACTACATTTGGAAACTTTCAGTCTCTCATGTTTCGTGATGAGTTAAGCGTGAAAGTCCACTAGTGTCAGCCATGGAAAATGACTTCTACTTGTAGCAGGGCAGCAATCATGAACTGACTTCGAAATCGGGGTCCAGAATTAACTTTTGCCATTTATCTGCCAAGGGTGATAATTTGAGAAAATAAACACCACATTTTTGTACCTACCATGAAGCTGTGTAATTAGCAGCATCATATATAAAGGTGATATATTTTCTGTGGCACCTAAAACAAATGATGTAAAGAATTATTACTCTTAAGTGTCACCAAATTGAGTTTTGAAGACTTCACAAGGTTTTTCGCTCACATTACTTACATCAGTGAGGGTATGACAATACATATAAGTCATGGACTATACAGCATTTTTTATTCATTTTTGGTCAGGTAATAATGTTTTTATTTACCCACCAAAACCATTTTACATTTGGTGTTTGGCTAGTGCTAATTTTGGACCCTGATTGAGACAGCACTGAGAAAGAGAAATGGCTTGATACATGCTGTTGAAGGAGCATGCAACTCACCAGAAAGCGTTTATCTATTCACTGTTTCCCCCTCCAAAAAACATGTTACTATTTGGTTTCTGTGGAAAGTTTGTGTACGATTGGGAGATGTTTGTGCACTTTTGACCAGGTCCAACGGTCTCTAATCCTTGTAAACTAACGCAAAGAGGTTCTCTCAGGTTATTATATGAGCCTTAAACCTCAATGATTACTCCGGCTTCTCTCTCTCTTAAAGAGTCAAGAGCCTCTCTTTCTTCCATTCATTCCGAGTGTCTGTCTGTTCCTCTTTCTTAGTTCTCAATGATTAAAGTACACTAGAGCATTCAATCACTTAGGATATTGCACTCCATTCCAAACGATCAAAATGTTGAGCTTTTGGGACACATCAAATCCAGCCCCAGGCAGTAAAAGTCCTGTTCTACAGCCAGCGAATTCACGTGCCGATATCGACCCAAAATAGATTAAGAGAAATGGCTGGCCACTAACCAATCAAAGCTTTAGTGACCTTAAACCAGTTCATAGTGAAACAACTGGTTTATGTTCTTATGTTTTCACTGTATTTTTATTAGTTAGATTCCTAAAAGTGCTCATAATAGTACGGTTAACCTCTGAAACATGTTACGCTTTGGGGAAAAAAAGTGTCAGTCCATTCATATCTGAAACTAAGATAAATGTTTTTAGTATAATAACTGTATTTTACATGGTTTGCCATATAACTAGCACATTTTTTTCTTGGTTACTGTTTGACTGCAAATATGGCATTTCTTTAGCAGCATTGCTTTTATATGACGTTAAAAGTACAAACATGTTCAACTTTTTGTATTTGAAACTGTTCCAGATTGCATTAGAAGTGGCTAAACTTCCTCCTGAGGAAGAGTATGACTTTTAATGATTCTAAATACGATTCGGTCGACGTGCCGGCTGAGAGACAGAGATGCCAAGCACTTTGTGTTGACCCTCTACCCACCAGCAAAGACTCTCAGATTCCCATCATTCTTTCACTTATCTCTTACCCCAGCCTGAGCTCTTGAAGTTGGATGATCTCTCTGCGGTTTGATTCTGTCAGATGGCTTTGCTCTCAGCTCATTGCTGTTGCAGAATGAGAATTTGGGACAGTCAGATCTGCCCAAAGCAGAGACGCATCCCAGCGTCTTTACAACCATCTCCTGCATAAGTGGGTCAGGCTTTGAAAACTCCCCAGTGGAGTTCTGTGAATGAAGGAAGGAGAAAAAACATTTACATAAATACGATACAAATGCAGAAGAACTGAATGTTCTCTCCAAATGCTTCCGAAGAAGCAGGCACTTCTTTATCTGGCTTATGAATTTATATGAGTCTGAATGTTGTTATTGCGGTTTTGTGGCTTGCTTATTCTATTAGTTTGCGGTCTTCTAATACACTGCATAATGTGTGTGATTACAGCAGTACTTAGCTGCCAATGTAGTACTGCTGTAATATATATATATATATATAGTTTATACTGCAGTTTTAAAATGACCTCACTCCTTCCAAGTGAATGAATTAAACACTGATCATTACTACTGATTTATTATTAATTAGCTTTACCGCTCAAGCACGGGCTGTGGATTACATTCAATGCATGACCCACTTTTAGAAATAAGCTACACAAGAGTGCCGGATCTATACTGGGAATATCTACGTGTGTGTGTGGGGCCCCTGTGTCCTCAGGCATATCCCCTCCATCATCTCTCTTTTTTCCACAAGATCTCAGTTCCTCTGGGGAAAAATATGGAACACATACGCATTTGATGCTATGGCGACAACTACATTTTTAATCCGTGTCAAAACACATAAAATAGGGATGTTGTTTCCAAGTCTGCTAATCCACCTCAATCTGGCTTAAACGAGGATGAATCGAGGTAAATGAGGTTACAATTTAAATCGTATCACCATAGTTGCATTAGATTAAATGGATTTTTTTCAGTAATTGTTTTATGGATGGTTATCTAGGCAGGATGAGTGCTTTGTGTGTTGCGTAACATGGAAAGTGAGGCCATCAAGCTCAGCATCGCACCTGTCTCTAAAAGAGCTGAGTGCTGTTTAGAATTGAACTGAAAATGCACCTGTTCAATTCCTGGGTTTTAGCTGGATTTGAGGTGGCATTCTGCTTTGAATGATTGTTGAGATGGACAAAGTAAATTCTGTGGATGTGTTTAGTTTCATTTCATGACATGATGTCCCTCAAGCTGTCTGTTGGGTTGCATGCTCTTCACATTTTCCTTTGGCGTTTTCACACCTGTATTTTTTCTTTTCTGGTGTTTAAATTGCATTATGTTTGTGTTGTGTTTTCATTCATTCCATTGAACATTAATTTAAAAACGAATGGTAGCGTCTTCCAAGTTTGATATCATTACACATGGATGTTTAAAAGGAGGTTGGACTTTTGCATGTACTTGTGTTTTTGTTTATTGTACATGAGCAAAATAATGACTTTCCTAAAGTGATAATTAACCCAAAAATGAAAATTATGTCGTCATTTATTCACCCTCATGTCATTACAAACCTGTTCTTTTGTGAAACAGGAAAAGAGTGCTTTTGCAAAATGTCCTTTCATTTTTGAGTGTGCAATTTCTTTATTGGCTTACTTCATACTCATTCATATGATACCATGTAAAGACCACCGCTTCTGTTTCTCTTTCTCCACAGTAATTTTCAGTCCTCCTGTGTTCCCATGCTTTTCATTGTTTTGCTGGGTTTGTTTTGGACTCTGCTCAGTTATATTGTCCTGTGTTCTTTTTTTAAGCCATTGTTAATCATGTAGTTTTATGTTTTTGCACTAGTTTTGTATCATAATAGTTGTTTTTATGTATAGAAAGAACAGACTGTGTCACTTTCTGGTCTAATGCGTTATCTGTTTGCCACAAAGCATGTCATAAACGTTTCCATCATGTACGTATGATTGAAGATGCTAAATGCATTAAACAGTAAGTCTATTTATCTAGTACAAACTCAACCGGGTGTTCTTTACCAAATCTTTTGGGTCGTCTTCTGTTTATATAGGACAGTTTGGCTCAGAGCTCCTTTAAATCACATTTTATTTGTCCCAGACTTTACAGATGTTACACAATCACAAGCGTTAATGATGGCCATGCATTTCAAAAACAAATTAATGCGGTCACGGAATTAGATTATTGTGATTATATGCCACTATTGTGAGATTTTATTGTGAGATAAGTGGTCTCTACAGCTATTCCCAAAAAGAGTAGCAATCCTAATGAAACAGCACGATTCTGTCTGGCCATTGGATTAAATTTCCCCACAGCATTCGCATCTCCACAAAACAAAATCATCTCAGACATTAAATCAGTCATTCAAGCCATTATGCAATTAGTCTGCAACAAAATGACAAGAGTGACCTTTAAATGCAATAATGCGGCATTGTTATTGATACAGAGCCTGCTAATTGTTTTATTTTTAAAGGATGATTTAATAGAGTGTTCCTGCAACACTACATTAGGGATCATTGAGATAAATTTGTGTTATCGGCATCATAATTGCACAGACTGTTATGCAACCGAGTACTTGCATTTGAATGCGAACACATGGATTTGACATGATTAATCAGTGGAGAGTCTAATACTTACTGCATGGTTTATTCTGTTTCTTTCCGGTTCTGAGAAAAAGCACAGAAATCCAGCTTGTTTGGAGTGATTTGACCTAGCATTCAGTCAGGAAACAGGAAGATGCCTTATATGGGCTTGTCTCGGCTGCTTCCTGTCTCGCAGAGGGAAAATATTATTAGTACACTCCAACAGTTTCCATGGTAACAAGAGTTTTGATAGCGGCAGGACAAACTGTGATCTGAATGAAATAGAAAAAGGATGCGGAAACACACACACACACACACACACACACACACACACACACACGAGTCAAAACTGTTTCTGATGACACTTAAACAACCCTACCTTGGCCGTCTCATATGCATCCACTCAAACTGCCATTATCAGACAGTGCGTGTAGGTGTGCTGACCCTCCGTGACCCCATCCAGTGTTTCGTCTCTGTAGATTCGCGCTTCGTTCTCGCCATTAGCAGCCCCTCAGAGGTGCGTCCGGGCCGTCGTCGCACGCCACTACCGTCCAATCAAATCCATTCGAGCTCCAGGAGAGCGCAGTGCTCCCGGAGACATCATTCCAATTACTCTCCACGCAGACCTGAAAGGGTCCCTGCACCCTGACTGCTGCCAACCGGGAGCGAAAACCAATTTACAGCACAGCCAGTAACTTCGCTCACACTTGCTGCTGCCATGGCAACCAGCAAAGAAACACAGATAACTGGCTTTATCCTGACGCTATGCTGTGTTTAAAAGTGAGAATGAGGATTGTGTCCCGAGCGTTCCGACCGTCCTGATGGGAATAGTAACACGGGGCGGCTTGAGGATATCCAGCACAGGTAGAAAGATGAAATACCCCAGTGAGCTGCTTCACTGCGTCCGCATTTTTAGTTCGGTGGTTGTAAATGGTTTTTGGAGTTATACTTTTCATTCACACTGCCCATGTACTGCTGTGTAGTCAGTTTTTGCTTTAATTGGATCTTTTCTTCCTCACAGGGATCCCAGCACAGCGGTTCCTCTCTTTCTCTGGCCTCTACCAAAGTCTGCAGTATGGATGAGGAGGAAGGGCCTGTGAGTGATGGTAAGAAATAAAACATTTTAGACTACTTTATATCTGATATTTTTATTTTATTTTAGTTATATTTCCAACTACCAAAAACGTGTTTTATTTAGTTTCATCCAACACTGTTTAAGTTTGGCTGTAGCTTGACTTATCTAAATCCAATTGCGTTCAAACATATTGCATTCAGGCTTTAATACAAAGAGCTCTGCAACTCTTTGATCTTATGTAGATATGGGAGGTTTTGACTTTATTAACGAGAAGACCCTTTATTAATCAAAGAAGCTTTATAGCTGCTCAGTGCCACCAACTAAAGATGTTTATTTCAAGAGTATGTCTGCAGTGGAGGTCAACAACAGACGCTTAGTTTGAAGGCTTTGCAAAGATGTTCATTATGCAATCATTTCCACTTCAGTGTACACGCTGTAGTTGACTGTAATGCACTAATGAAAGAATCTGTGAGGTGTGAAGCGAATGCAGGGTTATCTTGTTGTTCTATGAGCTGCATTCAAGAAATGTTCAGAGTAGGAATGTTGGTTGAGTATCACATTTCTCCACTGCCTACAGAGATTTCAGTCTTAAAAACAGATTCTGAATGAGGCCCACTCAGTCTTGCTCTAATTTTGTTTCTTACCGTCTGCAGCCGAGCCCTTGGAGGAGACGCCGATACCCACAGTCCCAAGCTCCATTTCAGATCGGTACAAAGTGGGCCGAATGATCGGAGATGGGAACTTTGCAGTAGTCCATGAGTGTGTAGAGCACTCGACTGACAGGGCGTACGCTCTAAAGATCATCAACAAAGGCAAATGCAGAGGAAAGGTGAGAATGAAGCATAATGAATAATGAAGTCAATAAAATGCTTGTATTTTGTAAAATGCATTTTATATTCTGAATCTCTTTCTCCTGCACAGGAGCATATGATCCAGAATGAGGTTGCTATCCTCAGAAGAGTGAAACACCCAAACATTGTGTTGCTGATTGAGGAAATGGACACTTACAGTGAACTCTACCTGGTCATGGAGCTTGTTAAGGTGCGTACTACAGCAAGTTGCCGTAATGCACCTAGTCAAACCTAAGGTAGATTAATAGACAGAAAGATTCACAATAATCCAGTCACAGCAGGTTTATACATCCTGTGGAGATCCGGATGTATTTTAGCTCTTGGTGGGTCCTTGTAATGGCCGCCCTGGGGTACGTTTCCCAAAAGCATCGTTAGCTAACTATGATCGTTAGTTCCATTGAACTCTATTGGTAACGACGGAACTTGTGACCATGGTTGCTTTTGGGAAACTCACCCCTGTGCAGTTGTGCTGGCTCTGTTGAACTGAACGTTATTTTAAGCTGCTGTTCCACTTACTAGACTCTTTGAGGGGATTTCTGTCATGTGAACAGCAAACCAGGCCACGGTGAACTTTCTGCCTGCTTTGTATAAACAACTTGACCTCTAGAAAAAAATTTGGAGATGTCGATCAGTTTGTGTACATGCAAATTCCACACTGCTCGGAAGCTAAAAGCAGCAATGGAACAGTTCCATTCCTAGCAGTAGATGTCAAAGATACCTCAGACTCATGCTGGGCAGAAGAGAAAATGAAGTGCCTGTATATTGCTGTATTTTGTGCATTATGGAATACGATTTTCAGATTTTTTTTCTGTCCTATGTTGTATTAATTTGCTTCTTTGTTCTTATTTTAGGGAGGAGATCTTTTTGATGCCATCACCTCTACAAACAGATACACCGAGCGGGATGCCAGTGGCATGTTGTACAACCTGGCCAATGCGATCAAGTACTTACACAGCCTTAACATCGTCCACAGGGACATCAAGCCAGAGAACCTTTTGGTAAGATATCAACAAGCCATCCTTCTTTTTTCCAAAACCCAAGTTGACCCATCCTGACACGTCACAGGTACAAGCGCAACACTTATCACATCCTAAAGTGGCGCTGTTTGATCACCAGCCTCCACAACCATGTGTACGTGCTGAGGAAAGGAACGGATGCAACTCATAGGTCTTGTGGGCTGGAACTACATAAGTGTGTTTGGTGATTGCTGCGAGCTCTTTGACTGAGTCTAGACCAGCCACCTACTGACTGACTGTATACGTGTGATATCACTTCTGCAGCGGAAGAACTGAGATGTGACTCACACATCGACAGTTCACAGACTGTACTGTTCTCCAAGGCTGCTCTCGTATGAACCTTTTACTAGGCATCATTTATGAATCAATGGCCCCTACCTTCGCTGATTCAAGACGGAAATGTTGTTTATGAAACCCTTTTTATGAGCCTGGGGATTTGTCTAGAAATGCTGCAGATCTTATAATTGAAAATGTGACCTGCTAACAGTGAATAAAACCGTCTGTTTCTCAAACGCACTCTAGTGAGCTAGAAAAAAAACTCACATATGCGCTTGCATGTCGGAGATAATCGCTTGTGGCTGGAAGCATGCATGTCAAATGCACCTTGCAGTGCAGAATGAGGCTTTTTCAAAACGCATCACTTTACATATTATACAACATCAAACACAAAGCCAGTTGAGCTTAGGATGCTCCTGTTTTTTTTTAGCATCATTAGATTTTAGGTTAAAGACATTAAATGCACAAATATCTGTTTATTTGAAGCCAGTGCATATTTTTGACACTGATCCGCACACATTCACCTTGGGAATTGAGAGCCGGATATGTCATTTTCATAGATTGCTTTGAAGAGACTAGGTTGTTTTTAGTCTAATGTTCTTGGCTTTGATTCACAGGTGTATGAGCATCAAGATGGAAGCAAATCCTTGAAGCTGGGTGACTTTGGCTTGGCCACCGTGGTAGACGGACCTCTGTACACTGTCTGTGGAACACCCACATATGTAGCACCAGAGATTATCGCAGAGACCGGGTGAATATTTTAACACGTTTGCACAAATCTGGGTCATTGAATGTGTGATTTTCTTTTTTTCATGGGCTGATGTTAAGTGTAGTGCTGTGATTTGTTATTATCACATTAAATTAGTTAAGAGATCTAATAAGACCAATAATATTAAAACAAAACCTTTTGTTTGCTGGTAGGTATGGCCTTAAGGTAGATATCTGGGCCGCTGGAGTCATCACGTATATTCTTCTCTGTGGCTTTCCTCCATTTCGTGGGTAAGTTAGAAAAATGGTCCACATGTCGAAGATTCATTCTTAAATACATTCTATCTGTGTATGTAGTGCAGCTTTGAGTAATGTAATCAAAGCTGCAAGGTTATGTAAGGTGTTACTGCGCCACCATGTGGATATTTGTTGTACTATTAATGAACTCAATGAAACGAGCTCCCCCTGTTGATGCATATCTGAAGTTGCACTCTTTATTTCAGGAGCACTGATGATCAAGAAGCTCTGTTTGACCAGATACTGCTGGGACAGTTAGAATTCCCTCTTCCATACTGGGACAATGTATCAGATTCCGCCAAAGTAAGCCAAATATGTGCAGATTAAATAATCAAAGATAATAAGATAATAAAATGTGTGTTTCTAAATCTACATGGTAATGTTTTTATGTCAATTTTTGGTCTTTTGCAAAAATGGTGATAAATGTTTTTTAAGCGAAATATAGTATGATGGTAAACAAAATTTGGCTTTTAAAAATCTAATTACACAATAAATAATATGTGGGCTTTTAATACAAAAATTATTAGGTATTAGGGTTTGGCACTAACTCCCTCTGTCCCGTCTGTCTTTAGGAGCTGATAGTGTCTATGCTGCAAGTTGAAGTGGATCAGAGATACACAGCGCTGCAGGTTCTGGAACATCCCTGGGTCACTGTGAGTAATTTAACCTAAATCTATTACCTTATACTCTGTGCGAGTCTTTATTGCTAAAGTATAGGACTGATACGTTTTAATACGTCTTAAGTCTTAATACGTTTTAGTCCTCCTGTTTCATAATTATAGTAACTGATTGGCTTCATTTCAATGGTTGTTTTAGAATGACGGTCTGTCAGAAAACGAGCACCAGCTGTCAGTGGCAGGAAAGATCAAGAAGCACTTTAACACTGGGCCCAAGCCCAGTAACAACACCCCGGGAGTGTCTGTGATGACGGTAAGCACACACTAACTGTCAAAGCCTGAAGTTAAGAATCAGACGCCAAATAAACATTAAAGAGCCAGTGACACCATGTGTGAGGGACAGCTTTTATGGGAGGCCAAAGAGTTCAAACACTATAATACTTTGGAATCATTTTCTTTACCAACAGTACAAATGGATTTACAGATGATTATTTTTGAGCATTGTGCACTGAGCTCCACTGATTTCTCTTCGCTTAGCTCGACCATGACTTTTCCATCCAGAGATCAGGGTCGTTGGATTTCTATCAGAACCCGGGCATGTTTTGGATAAGGTAACGTTGTGCCTTGTGTCTGAAGCACACCAGCCCCTGTCTTGTTTATTCCCAGTGTGGGCACTGAAACCTGCTTATGTCATGATCAGACACTGCTGCTGTGGTCATTCATGTGCGTGAAAGTTTTTAGGTGGAGAGAATGTGCATGATTTGCTTCAGTATCATGGCAACTGGCATATTTTTATGTGCTTTTTTCTCAGTGTGCTTGTTGTGTTACTGTCCTGCTTCTAACCAGCTTCAATCTTGTGCAGAAATAAAATGCTCAGCAGTCAGTCCCACTATAGTTCCCAATGGGTTTTTTTGTTGTTTAAAAGAAACTCACTTTATTAATAATAATAATAAAAAAAAAACTTTATAAATATATTAGTATTAAATATACACTATACATGACAAGTTTGGAGTCAGTTCTTTTGGGAGGAATTATTTTTAAGGATATAAATGAATACTGAAAAAATAAATGAAACAACTTTTTTTTATTAATGATGATAATAACAATTATAAGCATTGGCATAATAAATTGGCATATTACTAACATTTTTGAAGGATCATGTGAAAATTAAGACTTTTCAAATATATTAAAATATAAAATGCTAATTTTAAATAATTTCATATTTAGTAAGTTAACTTTTATAAAATAAATGCAGCCTTGGTGAGCATAGGACTTTCAAAACATTAAAAAACTAAATGACACCAAACTTTTGAACTGTAGTGCATTTACTTTATTGTTATTTTACCTTAATTTTTTATTAAATATGAATTCTATGTATTTTCATTATTAAATTGCTTTTGTTTCATAATTTTAATAATAAAATAAAATGATAAAATTATAATTATTAAATTATAAAAAAAATAAAAAAATCTTTTTGATACTGTAGGGATACTGTATTTTGGTGACTTCTGGGAGTGATTTTATTCGGAGCATTTTATTTCGCTCTCATTCTCGTTTTCTGTCACATGACTAAAATCCCCTCTTCTTCCATCAGACCACCGCTCTTGATAAGGAGAGGCAGATTCTCAGACGAGGATGCCACCAGAATGTGAGCGCAGCTCCCTGGACCACCCAGCCAACCTGTAGCCTCCACATCCCAGCCTTTACTCCCAGTCTGTACCTCGACCCCCTGTCCCAGCCGCCCAGTGGACTCCTCGCTCCAGCCCCCATCCCCAGTCCATGTCCCTCTACAACCGCCACTACCACCACCACCACCACGCCCGAGTCTGAAGACTTTTCCGCCTGCTCCACGGAGACCGTTCGCTCCCTTTTCTCCCCTTTCTAGCATCGAAAGGGAAGGGAACGAGTGGAAAGGGCACTAAATAAGAAGAAGGGTTTATGAGGATTCGGAACGCGGCCGAGTGGACCGATGAACTGAACCATTTTGTAATCTGATCACAAAGGTGCAGGGAAAATGATGACCGTCAAGAAGGAGGTTTCTTGTTTATTTATGGTCATTATAATAACTTTTATTTATACATAATAAATACGTTTTCTTTTTTATTCAAGTTCAAAAATGTCTTTTTCTGTTGAAGCACCTTAGAAATGTGATGTTTTTATGGGTCCGGTGTTGTTCATATTTTCAGAAGGAAACTGTAAGGAGTTTTAGCTAACTTGATTCCTGGTAATAAGTACCCTTTGTTCCCCAAGTCCTTTCTAAGCAGACAGAAACCATTTGAATTGCAGATACCTCTTCAGAGATAAACTCATGTGGATTTCTGTGGTGTTTGCACAGCGCTTGTTCATACGAGAGATGGGGACCTTTTTTTGTAATCAGTGTAAATAATATAATTTCAATTATTTTGATATTGACAATATATTTCTTTATCTTAACTAGACAATGTAAGTCACATTTAACCATTTTTGCAGTTTTTATGTATATGGAACATAAGCACAAATGCATTGTGGGAAAGACATAAGCAACATTCCTTAATACAGGGTCAGCTCTTGGAAATACAAATGCCAACGGTTCATTCTGATGAATGCAGGACATTGATTCAGTGGTACCTCTTTGTCAGGAGGTCAGACTGGGGTTGTGTTTCTGAAGTGCAGTAACAGGTGTACTAGTTACTCATAGCCCTGCTTACTGTGTCATTGTATTCTCTCATTAGTGCATGGAATACAGAGTGGCTCTTACAATATAATTTGAGACATTACCTTATTAAAAATATATATTATAACCTCATTTTATTGTTGCTTATTGATGCTGACCGACCCAGGCTTTCATAAATCACTTAAAAATGCAATTACCACCAGACCTGCAATCACCTCACTTGTGGCACTGAACAATAAAATAAATAAAAGTTCAAGAAACATACCTCAAGAGCTATAAGCTTAATAAGCAGTGCTAGTTTGACAAACACTTCAAAATTGGTACCATAACTTGACAGGAACTTAATATAAAATAAACAGTAAACACAGTAACCAGTGATTCAAGCCAGGCTTTTTTGTAAAGTCTTTTCTCGTGATATCAGCACGGCCGGATCAATGCACAGACTTTATATGGATTCAGCCTCCAATTAGTCAAAACAAAGAAGAACTTAATATGCATTGGATAAAAATAAACATTTAAATAAGCGGACGCTGATTGGGTGAGGCAAATCAGGTTTGTTAGGGGGGCGGGGTTGACCTGCATGTTATGTATGAATCACGTTATGATTGTAAATGACTAACGTTATCCAAGACAATCTATGACCAAAAACATATTTTAACTACAGTCGCGAAAAAACTCACCGTTTTGACGCGCTGAAACTGCAGAATGAGTAGGTAAGGCTGGATCATGAATGATTCTCGCGCATAAACGCGTTCCGGTTGATCAAGGCGGCGTTTCCCTTCAGAACCAAAGACACTACACGGCTGTCAATCAACTATTGTGGGAGTGGCCTCTGTCGGTGTGACGCCACACCAACATGCATCTGAGAATGGCTTAATTTCAGAAGGGGCAACTTATTTTTAGTAAATTAAAAGATAACTACGGCTGGATCTTTATCATTGTAGGGTGGTTGTGTACTCGCACCCCCAACACTGATTTCAGTCAGCTTGAAAAATGGCATGCAACCCCCCCCAAGCTAAACTGTATTTGCATTATTGGTTAAATTTAGGATTTAAATAGATAGATGTTAAGACAATCTGACAGGCAGTAGCCTAAATTTAATTTTACCTAACTTTCAGCCATAGCAGTATTCCTCCCATTAAAAAGTTAACTGATTGAGAGTTTCACATCAGGACATTCAGATCTAGTTTAAAGAAAAACACACCAGTGCTTCAAAAAGATGTTTTGGTTTGTTTTATTGTAAATACGACAAAAAGGAAACAATTTTATTTTACAGTTATTGATCTATATATTGGCATGAATTAATATTTAAACATTTTAAGAGACGCCTGTGAGATTCTGGCTTATTCAAGTTGCAGCAAATGCATGAAACAGCAGGTGGGGACTGAATTTAAAAATTACATCTGAATCTAAATAAATCATCCATTATTTACTTCCTGCCAAAAACTATTCCTCTCCTCTCCACCAACGATGCAGACATATAAAACAAAATAAATTATAACAATATGCAATCATCATGATCAAAAACACCTGGCAAAATAAACGAACGAAAGATATTTAGCAAATGTACAAATCAAATCAAATATACAGTACTGACCACTAACCTACACAGAGACAGACCTGCACGTTATGTATGCACCGCTGTCTCATGTATAATTCACATCCAATGGCCAATGAAAAGGCAGATCAACAAATTACTTGCATAATTTATTCATGTTTTCATTTCTGAGTTATTACACCCCTGTAGTAAAACGACGATATTTCAGTATCGGTGTTGTTGATTGCAAAATATCCTTCTCTCTCTTTTCTCTCACACTTGTTAAAGAGGGGGATGAAAAAAAAAAGTCTCAGTATTTGTGTATGCGGATTTCAAACATCTCAATCCACGTATTAAACTGCGCTTCTGCAGTCTCTCTCAGCTACAAGGATATTGCTTACTGTGGCTGTGGTTGTACAACGTAATCATCACATATGATTATAATATTAATTATTTAAATACAACAAACATCAATGCACAAATTATACAATGGAGAATGGGCCTAAAATGTGGTAGAAGACCAAATTAAAAGAAATCCTTATACGCTGATAAATTATGGGTTGTTCTCGGTGCAATGTGTCTGATACAAAAACGTCAACATTAATAATTGTTCTTTTTTTCATAAATAATGAAACGGTGAGGGAGGGTTTCTTTCTTTTTCTCTTTTTTTGTTGCTTTTTTCTCCTCTTTATTCTTTTTTTTATGACCCGCTTACATGCCTGGCTTTCCTAACCGTCACAATATTTACATATATGACAAAACAATTACCAAATATACAAAGAGGAAAGAGAAGCTTGTTTCCTGTCTGAGCAGTTCACTTCCTCCCTGTGAATCGGCAGGCCTTTCGTCTATTATCATCCAAATCATCATTATTTTGTCGGAACTACACAATATCTTACAGCAAGTCATTAATAAATTAAAGGATTATGGGATCCTCCGTAATGGAGAGCGAGCGGGAAGTATGATTTTTATCCCCTTGTAGTGAAGAACTGCGCCGTTGCAGTTTTTGTATTTACAAAGACTAAGTTCACCGCTGTGTCTTAATCCCACCCGAGACCCCTTCCCTCCCTCCCTCAACCCTCCCAAAAAAATCGGTTTGTTGGTGGTTTATCTCTAAGCCTCTTCTGCTGGGAACTGCGGTACAGTCCATCCAGTCCTGCTGTCCTCCTGGCTTCGATCTTGTACGATGATCTTCGCAGACAAAAGGACATTAGGCAACTCTTCATAGTATGCGGGGAGTGAAGGACAACCCTAAAGGTCTAAGTAACGTTAGCGATATGTCTTGTGTTTTCATCCGGGTTTAACTCCACCCTGAACTTAGAGGGACACCATCAGCGCTCAAGCAGGAAATGAACTCCACCTTTCTCACTGCTTTAACTGCGGGCCCTAAACAAGGTCCCTCTCTCTCCTCCTGTCTCTGTCTCTCGTTGTTCTGTCTCAGTATCTGTTCTGGTGTTCATAGTGCCATCGATTGAAATCAATGTTAAACGCCACAATGCTGCCTGACGCCATCCCAGTGATCAAAGTCCTGCAAATATATAGAAAAGTTATAAATAAATAAGCTATAATACAATCTTTACATAGCACTAAGTCATGTAAAAAATATATAAATAAATATATATATATATGTATACACTATTTATTTTTAGGTCAAGCATTCTCACCTCTGGTCATGGGATAAGTCCATAGCCCTGATGCCTGCATCACAGCCGGGGTAAATATACAGCTGCTTAAAATCACAGGCCTGCCAGACTTCAACAACACCGTTATCACCTCCGGTTACCAAATTCTGACCGTCGCTGCTCAACAGAATGGCCTGAGGGAAAACAAAAGCCGATGTAATACAGACTGTTTTGGATGAATGTGTATTTGTTTCTGTTTTAACATGTATGTCTCCTCTTACACGTGTGGAGTCATTGACCTCCATCTGTGCCAGGAGTTTGCCATTAATGCTGAAGTTACAGAAATGTCCTCTCTCATAGTAGATGATACAGTGGCCCTCACTGGACACAGAGATCAAACGGGGCTGGAGACAGTTCTCGGGGCCCTCCAGGGCCCGCAGTAAATCTCCTGTGATGGTGTGCACCAAACACGGCCCCTCTGTAAAACAAGACAACCTCTCAATTCTATCATTTCACAGCCAGCAGAAACATTAAAAATGCAAATCACTATTTTTAAAAACATTTTTACATAGACATATTTAATTAGTTCTCTGTAATGGATTTATATGAGCGCTCATGGAAACCAATACTAGTATGAAGAGTTAATTTCTGATGTGCTAATATTCAGATTGCTTCCTCTCAGACTGACCTTTGGCCCCACTGATGACCAGTCCCAGTTCAGCACACACTGACACACACACCACCTCATGGTCATGGCCTGTCAGAACTGCTCGAGGTGCTGGATAATCACCTACAATACAACAGAAGGTCAGCTTCTAGAATCCTCAAAACCTCAAACAACAACTAAAACATAGTAAAACACAAATATAAAAATGAAAAAGAAGATATGTTAGGAGGAATGAGATAAAGGCAGGTAAGCAGGCAATAATTTTCAGAACATCAGTGTTATTCAAGTATTAAAATATGCCATTTGTATGTAATTATCTTTGTGATTATCTAGTTTGGCATCAGTAAGATTTTATTTTAAAATAAATCTTGAAAAGAAAACAGTTTCCACAAGGAATATTAAATAGTACTCATTTAAATATTGATAATAAAAGTCAGCATACTGAATGATTTCTGAAAATTAGACTTTTTACATTTAACTAAAACAACTATTTAAATGATAACAATATTTCACAATATTACTGTTTTACTGTGTTTTAGACAATTTATGCAGCCTTGTTGAGTATTGAGTTATGTAGATATGTAAAGCATTACTCATATGCTCTGGGGCATCTTGTTAAAAAACATTGTTCTCACTGTTGTTGGGATTGTCTCCGATGATGTGGTGTCGTCCGCTCCAGTACCACAGCAGAAGGGTTGCATCTCGTGAGCCAGAGACAATGTAGCAATCACCTCCAATATAGGACTCAGATCGCGCAAGACAGGTCACCACATCCCAGTGTCCAAACACAATCTGAGTGAGTTTCCCTGCACATACACATTTTATTTGTAATAAAGAGTAAAAGTTGCCATATAAATGGCATAAAAATCACAAAAGACACAAGCACCTGTCTCAGTGGAGTAAACACGGAAACTCTTGTCCCAGAATCCACATGCCAGGATGTAGCGGTTGTCTGCTGTCACCACAAAGCAGTGCGTGTTGATCTGAATGCTTTGATCCACCAAATCTGTGATCTGCCTTTTACTAACGCCAGAGTTATTGGCTGGGGAGAAAAAAAACAGACCAGGTGTGAGAATTGGAAAAATATCCAGTTTGAGTCTGAAGATACAACCAAGTTTCAGTGCACACAAAAATAAAAATTCTATTCATTCATTTTATTCCAAACCTTTTGCGATTTCTTTCTTCTGCAGAACATGGATGATATTTTAAAGAAGGTTGGCAACAAAGTGGTTTTGGTTCCTGCGGACTTAAATTTTATGCACTGAAACTTACCAACATTCTTCTAAATATAGGCTTCAAATATACAGGTTTGGGCATGAATGGGAATGCGGAATTCACATTTTGGCATGAACTACAGTATGCCTTAAACTGGACGCATTTTAGGCTTAGTACCAACTGGCTGAACACATGGTCTCATGGTCTGAGGAACTCACCAATCAAAGAGTCCATCTCAATAGGAAGGTGATGAGCCTGTTCTAATGAGTATCCTGGAGCACCTCTGAGACCTAAACAAAACATATTGCTATTATTGGAAATAAACTTACACCAAACATTAAAAAAAAGGTGCTTTGAAACCTCAAATTTCTTTAACTAAAGATAGTTGGTGGTACTCACCGACTGTGTTGTGCCAGCGGTTGACAGCGAACAGCCGGCTGCATGTGACTGTGACCGCAGCGGGAATGCTGAGGTGAGGCAGCGTGTTGGCCGCCACGTGCGTGACGGGAGAGTTGGAGGGGAATTTTAGCACCATGATTACGTCTTGCTGCATTTGGTCCTTGAACATCAAAGGGCTCTGAGGAAGGAAACACTAATGAGCAGAAGAGAGAAAGAGGAGGAAGAGGAAGAGGAGAAGAAGGTAGAGGAGGAAAAATTAGGAAGAAAAGGGAGAAAGGAAGGGACAGGGAATTAGAAAGGTAAATTACAATGGAGCAAACCAGGAGAAAACCACAGGGTGGGATTCTGGGTATAGTGTAGGATCAGTTTTGGGTTGGTTTGGACTGTCAGGAGGGGCAGGTTGGGTGACATGTGTAACATCCAACCCTAGACAGCCTTCTAGATGTAAATCAGTGTATGAACCAGCTATACATACAGACTGTCATTGTGTTGCTTTGTGGCACCATTTTAAATTCACATATCACGATTGGCTGCAATTCTGAGCTACATAAAAATGAAAGTAATAAAGGCAAAATCAAATATCTAGAGAAAACATTTATTATTTAAAAGAGATCTAATATAGATAACTGATAAAAATGTAATATAGATATTGAAAAGGCATAATAAAAGAGATAGACAGTAATAATAAGTCTCACCAGGTGCATGGCGGAGCTGCGTGGAGGATGAGGCTCTATTAGCAGCTGTGATGGAGCCTGTCCAAATGACTGAATCTGAGCCTCCATAGACTAAAAAGATGACAAAAGAAAAAAAAGAAGCGGTTACATCTTTAGCTGACAGACCCCTGAGGTGCCTCACATCTGACAGACATTTACAGACAGGGACAAGCTAAACACTTCTGTCAACACACTGCACTTAGAAACGAAATAAACAAATGCACTTATTTTAGACAGAAGGGAGAAAGATTTTGACAGGAGACATTATTAAAGAATAACGATTAAGCTTTTTTACACACTATATTATACATTTTACTGAGAAATAAAAGAGCGCTTGTGTGTTAAACAGGAAACTATGGTGTTTACGAGTAAATGTATTCAGTATTTTAATTATAAAAATATCATACTTTAATTCAATTAGTTAAGATTTTTTTCAATAATTTTCTTTCAAGTTATTTTCTTTAATAAATTTAATACATTTTAATAAATCTTTAATAAATTAGACTTTTCAAAATGTAAAAAAAAAGATTAACTATTAAGCCATTAAGTGTTTTGTCAATAATACTAATAATAATGAATCATATTTATTGACATTAAGCATTTTAATATGACTATTATCTAATAAAAACAAATGTTTTGTGGTCTTATTTAATATTTCGAGTTTTTAAGATGTTACTAAAATGTTTCACATTATTATTATTGATTATGATTAATTATTTAAATAAAGATTATTATATTGACATTAAGCATTTTGATATTATTGGTTACAATAAGCTCTTCAAGACAAATTTTTATTATTAATCTAATAATCAATATTATATCAATTTAAAGTTTTTTTTCTTGTTGTCTTTATTATATTGATGTTTTTTTTGTTTTTACTATAATAACAAAGCATTTCATTCAGCATATTTCACATATAGATATCAATAACTATTATTACTTTGTTTTATTTGTATCATAAAAAAACAACATTGGTCAAGGTCCAAAAGAAACCCACCAAAAACACAGCTTAACATGATTCACACAAGCTGGACAAGATCAATATCGTCGATACTCACTGACCTCTCTGGCAAGGGGTCTTACCTCTCTAAGCTGGGGGTCGGTGATGGCGTCCAAGTTCACTGATCCCTCGTAAGACAGGTAATGGAAAACATTGAGAGCCCTAATGGCCTCCGGTCCTTTCTGCTTGTAGCCGAAGATGAGATCGATCCACTGGTGTAACTGACAAGACACAAATTCACTCTCCAGCGCCTGAGACAGCAAGAAGACAACAGGGTTAACACGAGGACCAATCAGGGCTTTCTAAAAGAAATTACTAGCCTTGTAAAGGCTGTGCGAGGTTCAAAGTTTATTTCTTTTTTTCTACCAACTACTGGTGCTTTTGATTCTTGAAGCATTGGCTAAATTGGACTATTAATCCTAATGGCAGCTGAAATTGCACACTGATGTGAACCAAACAAAGGTGCTTAGACACACATAATCTTTGCATCCCTCACCATCCTGTTGATGCGAACAAAATCCTCTGGTTTTTTGGCCCAGACTGGTAGGTCCACATCACACACGGCTGTCCTGTCCTCTCTCACCCCCAGGTCATATTCGCTGCTGTTCATGAACATCTCAGGGAGGTAGTAGAACTCAGGGATCAGCTCCTATCATACAAACAAACTTGTTGACAAACACGTTGACGAGTTACAGAATTGTTTCACCTCACAACTTTTTGCTCACCCTAACATCTGATGTATCCCTCTGGCAACTTCGCCAAGAGCGCGCAATGCCAGAAAACGTCCGGTCGGGATGGTCGAACTTGTTGTTATTACAATTCAAGAAAAACGTGGTGAAGGGTTCCTGTGGGATGAAGGAGGTGAATTTGAGATTAAACAACTTTTAGAACAGCTTTCTTAAAGGCAGAATTTGAGATTGGAGATTTTGAGAGATCATTGAATATAAATGGACTACTGTGAAGACTCACTATCCTGACGAGCCAGAAGAGAGTGGATGCTGCAGTTGAGTACAGTGATGCGTAATGATGGGGTGGAGTTCCATCATCTTCCCACGTCTCATAGCGTTCGGCATAAAAGACGGCTCGCTTTGGATTCAGAGCTCCGATTGGCTATTTTACCAAACAGGAAGGAACAAAGAAGATTTTAAATATTAAACAAACCAAATTACTAATATATAACAATATATACATATATAAATATATATGAAGAGTTTATTTGCAATAATGTTTTTTTTTTTTCATTTTTTGTGTTATGATGTTAATAAGCTATTTTCACGTCCAAATATCTGTTTTTGCAAATTAACTCTTCATATATTTTAAAGTTTTCAGGGCACTGAATTATTTAAATTAGTATATTTATATCATATAGGTTACCATTTAGTAAGAAATTATTACTTTTATTGAGCAAACACATTAAAAAGTAACAAAACAAAATTAGAATTGAAAAAATATATTTCCAACAAACTCTTATTTTGAATTTCTCATTTCTTTTCTGTTCCTCAAAGAATCACAGTTTCCACAACTTAAAAAAAGCTGAAAATTTTGCTTTAAATTTTAAAAATGACAAAAATGCTCTTTTAAATATTATCGTGCAGCTCTAAATGGGTAATGATTAAATACTTTTAAGATTGGCATACCTTTGAGAGATCCCGGAAATTCCCAGGCAAGGTAAGATCCAGGTCCTCTGACTCATAGTTAGTCAGGACCCAAGGGAAGACAGGATACTGGTTCAGATCATTATAGGTCCTCCCTGCAAACAAACATCAACCGACAATGTGAGCATATAACTTACATCCCAATTTGATCATCGCGCTGTAGTGATGAAACTGTTAGTTGCAATCATATTACCTGCAATCGTGTTGAGGAACATGAGGTACTCAAAATTTGAAATCTCCCTCCGCTGCCATCTCTGAGTCATGTTAGACGACTTAAAAAGCTGCCTTGGTGTTGCCAGAGAGATCCGTCTATGGGAGGAACAGACGATCAATTAGCTTTGGCAAATAATTAATGTTTAGTCACACAACAACCTCACCTAACAACTCAACTCACATCACAGAATCAGTTTCAATATTAAAAACCCACAACAAAGTCCTTACCTTGCTTGAGGGAGGCCATAGCTGGTGCCAACGCCAACCCGTGGTAAACTGTACACTACCTTCTTTACTGTGGCCTGATCCGGGAAGTTGAACATGACAGACGCTGTGGAGATGACAATGAAATGGTGCCATTAAAAACCTTGAACTAAACATGCTGTATGTTTGACTTTTTTGTTAAGCATATTGGCATCTTACTCCTGTTGGCCATGAAGACCTCTAATCCAGTGTTTTGGAGCAGGTAGCGTCTGGAAAACACTGCTCTGATCTCACTAAACATCCATTTCCCATGCAGACCCTCAGTATAGGCCAACACCTGTCAAACACAAAAGCAAAGCATTTAAATACAGTCGGAGGAACAGCATGATCCTAAAAAAATTTGATTGGATGGAATTTTAACTACTAATAAAATCTGCAGTAATTCTGTGTGATAGGCTACAACTTTTTATCAGTGACACAGTACCTGTGAATCAATCTTTTTGAATGTTGGATCATCCTCATCCACCTCGAAATAGATCTCCGTCGTGGTGATCGACAGCGTTCCTCTAGCGACGATCACAGGAGCAACCAGCTGGGCGGGTGTGCTCAAAACCACCGGACCTTAAAGAAAGCACGCCACAGAATTAGTAACTTAACATTTTAAAGCCCTGAGTCCTGGATTAGTCAAGTGATTATGGTTAGATTTTCCAATAACTTCTAGTTCTGGAGAATTAAATCATCTTTTTATTTAATCGCATTTTTCACCATTACCAATCCTTAAAAAAAATAGTGCTTTAGTGGTGCCGTCAGCTGATTGCTGTTATCAGGATGTTATTTTACCAAGAGATTTATCACGTAGCATTTATGGCTGAAAGCATCGTTCTAAGAAAAAATTTAAAAAAGAAAAAAATAGAGGAAATAACAAGCTAATTAGTTTAATTAAATAATGATTAAGTAGACACAATATGTTAAATACAGTCAGCGCCTCATTAGGATAATGAGTAAGTGGCTACTTTGATAAGCGTTAATTAGTTAATTTAGTGATTCAGACATTCTATGTCAAAATCAGATGTAGCACTTAAGCTCATAATCACACTCTTGTACGGATTCAACTGAGATTTGCATCAAAAGGCAGAAGGGCTGGATCTTGTTCTGGGCTGGAACGCTAATTAGCATACTCGCTTACTGAAGGACCAAACTTGCCTCTTGAGATAAATACCCTCGGACGAAAAGCCACTGGGAATAAAGTACAGTTGCATACATTAGCACATGCATTAACAATATATCAAAGAATCACCGCACTAATGGTTCCTGCATTAGCAGCTAGAGTGGCGCTGTTGGTGCAGGCTGGCTTTTAAGACTGATTTGTTTAATACAATGGGATTGGAAAAGGCTGCAAGGCACCTGCAAGGTTGTCGATCTCTTTCTCCTGCAGCAGACTGACAGCGTCATCATCTCCTTCCAGCATTAGCTCTGTCTCAGGGTTCTGATTGACCACAGAAAGACTACGGAATGACTTCTTTGACTTCACGCCCTCTTCTTCCTCAGGGCCTGGCCATACAAAAAATACACATGTTGACAATCATTACTCTAAACAGTCCATCCAAATAAATATGTAAATAAAATTACAATAAAATGGTGCTGTCAAACGGTTAATTGTAATAAATCGTATCCAAAATAAAGGTTTTGTTTATGTATGTATATATAAATACACACACATGCATGTATATATTTTGAGAAAATATATATTTGGGTTAAAGACATCAAGATGTCCGCATCAAAAGAAATTTGTAAAAGTGGTTTTATGTCAAGTGCCTACTTTTGAAGTTTTGGCTGAAATAATGTTAAACTGTAATTTAGTGAAACACAATATTTAACGTGATTATTCTGACATGTACATATTAAAATATATACTGTAAAAGAATAAGGAAGCAAATTAAATTTTATTGTGTTTTAAATTAGTAAAATATTCTTACAGACAACTGGGCAAAAATTGAAAATTACACCTTATTAGCAATTGAGGTGAAAGTAATTCATCTTTTTGATAGGTCAAATTATTTTTGTTGTAAATATGCCTGACAAAATTGTTACACTGAATGACATTTTAGCGAGTGTCGTTTTTTCGAATTGCAATTAAATTAAACAGAACATTTTTTAAAGCTTTTTTACACTTCTGATTTTGGATATCCATAATGTATGGACACACATCATGTCTCTGAGACATATTTGGGCACTGTAAATTAGACTGAGGTGTATGGATGTGTTATGGCTGACCGTATTCCTCTAGAGATTTGAGAGCCACGTCTGTGTGGGTGGAGCCAAAGGCATTGCGTACAAATCTCCGCCTCCTGCGCAAGTCATCCTCCCAGTAGTCCAAACGCCAGAAATCATGCAGCTGACTGAGATGAAAAGGAGAAAAAGGTGATGAATTGCCAGAAAAAAGGAAACAGTATTCCAGCAGCAAAGGTTAACATTAAAACACGAGTTTGTGAACCTCTGTGACATGGTTCCCCACGCTCCATGCTTATTGGTTAAAATGTTGAGGATCTTCTGCTTCAGCTGGTTTGCGGTCACGTGATCTCTGTGCTTGGCGGCACTGATGAGATGATCACACATTTTTTCCTCTTCTCTCCTGTCCGCAGCGTACTGGGCACAGTTGGACTATGAAAAGAATAAGCAAAGGAAATGATCTTCACATCATACCTTGTATGTATGAGAAGTATTTAAAGTGTCAACCCATGACACAGTGATCCACAAAGAATAGCTGACCTCAAACTCAGCATGTTTGTGCACATCTTCAGCTCTCTGCCTGTTGAGGATGAACTCGGCCTCATTGGCGACACGGACAATGTGATCCTTCATGGCGTGACACAGCAGCCTGAGCACAGCGAAATATTTTAAAAATGACATGAACAGCTTTTTTGCATAATAAAAGTCTCCTTTCTATCTATTGCACCTCAAAAAAAAAAAAATTAAAAAAAACATACAGAAGGTGTGTACATCGTTTTTGGTATGAAATACGACTTCATAACCTAAACAATGCAGATCGAGAAGGAATTTGAATACAACTTACCTTCCCTCATTAATAAGTTCAATAAATGCAAGTCCTGCGTTCTTTTGTATAGAGTTCTGCCACTCCTAAAAGCACACATAACAACTATTATGGACCTTTTTGAATGTCATAGTTACATTTTAATGTATTTATTATTAATATATACCGTACACACACACAAACAAATACAAATGTTTATTTTGGATGCGATTAGTCGTGATTTATCATTTGACAGGCCTATAATAAAAACAATGCTTGTGTCTTTTCCTGTGTGGATGATTTAGGCGCCTGATGTGGTTGCTGAAAAGATGCACTGATGATCTTTCCCGATTGGCTCTTTGCCACATAAGCGAGAGTGAATATTGGAGAAAGAGAGGCAGAATGCACTTAGCATCCACTGCAGATGCTTCTAGAAGGACACATCACAGGCAGCTCCCATTACCTTCTGCTTCCTGCCAATCAATATTTAGGGTACGGTTTCATCCCCTGAGCCACTAATGGAGGGTTGGAGCTTCAGTAATACTATATGTGCTGATGGAGAGATGATGGGAAATAGAGGAGGGAGGGGAGAGGGCATCAAACACTGGATGGGCCACTGCTACACCCCAAAGCTCCTAATCCTGACTCCAACTCTGAAGGCAGAGGAAGCCTGCTGAGATGAGATAGTCTGAACTCTTGATCATTCAGAAGAGCTCAAAAGGGTTCAGTGGGGTTCCTAGTAAGATGCAACTGTAAGATAATTTCTCCTCACATGGATTCTCCTCAAAGCATATTATGGAGCACAGTGATGGATTTTCAGTGGAGTGTATAAAAGGTAAGTGAAAATTCTTCTAAACAGTCAATGCATTCAGACACTGTTGTTTAATCAGTCCTACATAAAGACGGTGAAAAACAACAGGAATGCTTTCAGAATGCGAATATGTGAAGTTTAGTGGCATTATTAGAAGTGCGTTACTGTAGCTCTCAAATAATTGAAGCATAGTGCTAGCAAAGGTCTTGGGTTAGATTCCCTCAGAACTGATCAAACGTGAATGTATATTGTTTGGGGAGTTCAGAGTTATGCAGTGATACTGGCTTCAGTGTAATGTAGGGTGGGTCTGAAATCAGATCCAGGTCAAGCTCAAAACATTGATGAAATGTTGCCATGTTCGAAGATTTTAAGTGCTTTATATTCAGTATTTATAAAGGATGAAATATGAATGCAACTTGTGCGGCGATGCAAAATACAGAAACTTAGTGAACTCCGAAATAAAATCAAAAGTGAATGATTTAAAAAAAAAACTTAAGAGAATTATGAGAGAAATCTCACCTGTGAGCACAAGAGCATCACAAGCTCCACAACCGATGTGCTGGACTTCATACAAACTAAGCCTGTGGCAGTGCATTGACAGAAAACAGATTTTAGTATGCGCATGTCTGAAAGATGAATATAAACCTCAGAGGGTTCCAAAAGACTGACAACACTAGTGAAAATATTCAGAAAATTAAATAATAATAATAACAATTATTTCTAAGTTTAAATCTCAGAAACTAAGTGTAGACTTTTGGACCCCACTGTACACGTGTGTAGCGTCAAAATAACTTATCTGGGTCAAAACTTTAAAGTGCTACATCTATTTTCTAACATTCACACAGTTCTGCTTTATTATAAACAACAAAAACAGACAAACATTCAACTGTGAAGAGGTCAAGACAAGGTGAGAGCACAGACATCAAAGCTTGACAGGACAACAGAGAGGGAGGGAGAGGATTCAATAAAGGGGGAGGAGAAGAGAGGAAGGAAATATAAGGAGACAAAAGACAGTGGTGGAACTAGAAGCAAAAGTGATTCACTTTAGGTCAGGATCTTCAGATTTAGGTTTCTTTTGATTACTGATTAAAGGTTTCAGACATTTTTTTTTTCTTTCTGGTAAAGATGATTTTTTATAAAATATATTTTGCCTGACACTATTTTATACACAAATTTAAATATAAAAAATCTAAATCTAAAAACGTATTTTTATGCAAATAAATGTAATTTAACTAAATAAAATTACAAAATGTCTCACGCACCACTGTAATAACAACTGTATATAGTTTTTCATATATTATTTTTAGTATATTTAATAATATTATTTTTTTTATATATATATTATTAATATATTATTAACTATCTGCCAAGTCATTATGATTTTGTGGATCTATAGGCCGAGAAGCCATATATTCCTGAAATAATTTTGCAACTGAAACTATATTTATTTATAGAAATATATAGAATTATCATTGTTTATACTTACTTTAATTCAAAAATGCATTTGTTTTTTGTTGTGAGGTAGTGAAAATATTTGTGCTGTAAAACGATTAATTGCTTCCAAAATAAACGTTTTGTTTACATAATATATTTGTGTGTGTGCTGTGTATATTACATATGTATATATAAATACACACGCATGTATATATATATCAGAAAATGTTTGTATATTAAATATATTTATTAATAATAAAATTAATTTAACATAAATATAGACATGTAAATAATTTCAAAATATATAATGTATGTGTGTGTATTTATATATAAATAATAAATTAATAATTTAATCGGATTAATCATTTGACAGCACATCACTTTAATTATTATATAAGTTATTCATGCATATTTTAATTACATAATTAGTTTGTTTGTGTTCTACTCTCTCAAATGTTTGAACATCCTTTCATCCTAAACCCTGTTTTTCTCATACCTGCTCTGGGTCCATGCACTCGCACAATTGTGTGTGTATGAGGCAGCCAGTGGACACACACACAGCAGACAGTGAGGGACTCCACAGAGACACCAGGTAGAGAGGAAAAGGAGCACTATACAGCACCTGTACCTTCTATGAGCAACTCCTGCCCATGACTGCCCAGAAGAGTCCGCGAAAGGAAGGGTGCGAAATCCACAAAGATCTCCCTCAGCAAGGGGGCCACTTTCTCTAAGGCGCGCTCCAATTTAGTCGTAATACTACAGATGGAAAATGAAAGACAGAGATAAAGAGAAATACTCCAGTTAGCTCCAAAATACAGAGACCAGATCAAATATCAGAATTCCTTTTAATTCCAGCTGGTTAGTATGTGACAAATCTATGGCGTTACTGCTGGGTTAAAGCCAACCTACAGGAATTCAACCACAGGGAGGCAGAAAGAGCAAATGCTTAACACTTAATCACCCTGTTATATTGCACACATCACCCTTAAGTGCCACTGCGCTTAGCTACAAGCTGAGTAAACCCGCGCTAAGACTACAACTTCAGCACCAGGGATGCAATTGATGACAGACTAGGGTGAGTGTGAATCAAAGAAAAAAAATCAAAGATAAAACTCTGCGGACATCCAGTGTGGTGCAAACAAGGAATGACTTGATATGATTAATGACAATGTGTCTACTGAAACGGCGAGCTAGCAGGGTTGATTCTGTCTAATTCATGGTAAACTGCTGATTAGATGTGTATATGCTTTTTATGGACGTTTGCATTTTGCAGCATTACAGTTACAAACACTGGCTCAAGTCACTGAGACTAAATCCTAACCAGGTGTGATGCAAAGACAGCCAATCAGAGGGTATTTGATGTCTATGCTGCGTTCACTTCAAGTATGCGTGTTAAGTTGGTGGCTCACTTTGTTGACATTGTCATGTCATTTAAAAACAACCAAAATGGCAGCAGTTATATCAGTTAAGGATGGTTAAATGGCAACCTGCTTAACATACCTTCCTTTTTTGGTTCTTCGGTCACCAAAGAAACAAATAACTCTGTGCCTATGAAAAGTAATTTGTCTCTTTTTATCTTGTAAAAAATTATGTGAAAGCAGCATAAAAATACAGATAAGATTTCACAGTGCGCTGGGCTACCCAGAATAAGGCAATGGAAATATAAACCATTAAAATTATTTTAAAAAAAGATTATTTGGTAACTAAAATAAAGCTAAAACTATTAAAATACTAAAACAAATAAAGGAATAAACAAGAATAAATACTAAAATACTAATTAAAATTTATTACAAAAAGTAAAATAATGGTAAAATAACACAGACACACCTGTTGGGAAAAAAATAATAAAATTAAATTAAATTAAAATGAAAGAGACGTGATTTATATTTTTGGTTTCATACCTGGTTTAGACAATGTAAATTATGTGAAAAAGAGACAGAATCAAATCTAGCAGAACCGTTACAAATCAAAGCAGCAGCGGTGGTGTAGCTGGCCAGCTTGAAAACTCACAACCACCAGGAAAGAGAGGCAGAAAAAGAGAGAAAACAAAAAGACAGAGAGAAAGAAGGAAAGGGAATGTTAAGCTGGTAGCACTGGGTAAGGGGGGCCAGTTCAAGCTTCCTTGCCTAAGAAACTGTCCTGCATCTCTGGGGGCTGTTTGGAATCCTGTCAGCGAACTAAAGGATTTGAGTTCAGGAGGCGTCAGCCTGGTTCGCAGTGGACACTGGTCCACTTCACAAAAGGCACTGCAATACAAATGGGCACAAACAGACAGTAATGACTGTACAGGCATTCACTGCAGCTCTTAGTCTAAAGTGTGACGTAATCCCTGTGTGTTGATCTGTGCCAAATCAAAGGATGATTGAGCCTCAAAGCTTCCGTGTCGTACATGCAAAGAGACAAAAATGAAGAAAATCAATTCTGTTGCATTTAAATTAGAAGAGATGTACCCAACCATGTTTGGCAGGTAATAGACTTTAGACTATCAGTACCTCAAAGTGCATCTTTAAAAATGCACAGAGACCTCGGTATGTGTCTGTGAGTGAATCTGTGGCTACAAAGATACACAGATAGCGAAGTGTAGAGAGGAGACAGATGTAAAGTGAAAAAACTAATGGATTATGGGAATCATAGGAAGAAGTAAGACTGCCCAAAAAAAAAGAGGATGAGCACAGGAAGTGAGAATGCATGATTTTAGGTTTTAAGCATGTGGATAAAGTGAGGAAGAGCATGAGTGTGTGTGTACCTCATGTTTTCCACTGTGTCTTCAGGCATGGGTGCAACGGTTTGCACCGCTGGGAGGTTTTTACTTGTGGCACCGTTCACGAAACTTGATGAAGAGGAGGATGAGGAAGAGGCAGAGTCAGTGGCACCTGTGAGATATAATGGACGAGATGGATTAAGCACAAAAAAAGCTGACATACAAAGTAAGCTTAAATGACTCAAATGGTCATTACGGTTCAAAAAAAGCATCTAAACTTATCAAGCCCATGATAACCCTAAATGGAAAAAAATAGTTAAAGTGATACTAAGTTATCAAACGAATATATAGCCCAACAAAATGTATATGCTTATGGGACAGTAAGATAATGGAAATATTCAAGACGACTTGCCTGTTGTGTTGATCATGCTTTTAGGTGTAGCTGTGGCAGCAGCAAAGATATTGGGCGTACTTCCTGAAGAGGGCACTCCACTGGTGGTGGGAGTTCCTACTGTGTTCACAGCTAGGCTTCCTGGAGGGGGCTTCTTAACAGGCACAACCACACTCCTGAGGGTGCACACACACACACACACACACACACACACACACACACACACACGCACACACACACACATATTGATTTCATTCAAGAATTAATCCCTTTACACAACTTCACATCAAAATACTTTTATATAACCTAAATCAATCACTTTTTATATACACTACCATTAAAATGTCTGGATGTAAGGTTTTTTAAGTAAGATTTAAGTATCTAAGACTTATATGAACATTAAATACATTTAATAAAATAAATAATATTTAATTTAATAATAATTAAAGTCCTGCACACTACCAATACTTGCAAAAGTATTAAAAACAATAATTTATTTGAAAACAATTATTTCTCATTGCACTAAATGATTGTTTTTCAAACTACTGCAAGTATTGTTAGTGTGCAATGACTGATTGTTGGCTGAATAAAAAAGTATTTAATTAAGTATTATTAACAATAAATTGCATATAAATACACTACCATTCAAAAGTTTGCCTCTAAAACATAAAAGTATTTTTGAAAGATATGGTTTATCGTCACCGAGGCTGCATTTATTTGACAATAGATACAGTTAAACAGAATTACAGTTTCTGATGTTTTAAAATTACATTGCTGTGATTTTAAATCAGAATTTACAGCATCATTACTCCAGTCTTCAGAAATCAGTCTAAAATGTCTCCTAAAATTTCCTCTTATTAATTAAATTTTTTTTTCAGTATTCTTTGATGAATACATAGCTCAAAAGAACAGTGTTTATTCGAAATAAAACATCCTCTGTACCATACAAGCAAAACTAAATAAAAAAGAGGGTCTATGCATTTCAGCCCACCCCCATGGTGAAAAAGAAGTGTATGATAAAATATTCACTCGTCCTGATGAATTATTAACATTCAAGAAGCCTGTGAATGATTAACAGCATAACCTTATGTATAATTTATTCATCAGGTTTTCTTAATTGGCAAGAACAAAGAGGATTGATGTTCGGAGGGGCTTTAGTTTGTATTGTAGAGTATCATTGGATCCCACACTAAGCCAGTCAGTCTCTCGAGCCCTGAGCACACTACTGCACAGAGCCACTGGCATTTCTGCAGACGCCTGTGCAGTAATGAGGAGCTAGACACAGAAAAATGGATTGCATTAAAAATGAGGGGAAGGCCTTGTGCTTGCGTGTGCGAAATTAAAGTGTTCTTTACTTCATTTGTTCTCAAAAAGTCTTGACAGACCACATGTAAGTGTAACTGCATTGATTCATGAATGATTTATTGGTTCAATCGCTCCGTTCCAAAATCCATTTTAAGACGACAAAAGTGCACGACCAAAGGAAAAGCTGTTCCAAAAGGCAGGCAGCAAGATATTTCATTTTGCATGTATGATTGAACTACATTGTATTATAAAAGATTTGGATAAAACAATTTTTTTTTAATTAATAAAATTAAATAGAAATGACATTGATTTTTAGAGAAGCATTGTTTATTAACCCCAGAGTCTGTACTAAAAGGTTTATATTATTAAATGTTAACCTAAGTGAAATGTGTATTTTAAGTATTAAATATTAACATTTTATAATTTACTGTATTATATTTTGAAGCTTGATATGTGTAGCTCTTTGGGTCTTGGGATTAATACTTTAAATGATTTATATCATACTGCCTTGTAATAAAGTTGGTCTGGAACATGACAGCACATATACAGAGTGTCATAGACATAACATATCCTATACACACTAGAGCTGCCCACCTGTCAAACGAGTGGAACTGCATGGGCAGCATAGCAGCAGCTTCCCTCTTCAGGGCAGGGTCAGGGTGGTATGGCTGGGGCTCGGGCCCTGCCTCTGCTCCCTCCACCGGTGCTGCCACTAAACTCTTCAGGATCTCCTTCACGTTGATTCCCTTGTTGGACTGGCTGATGCTGGAGATCGACGCAGCTGGTTTCAGAACCTCCACGCCAGGAGGTGACTCCAGCAGGGACTCGCGGGACTTCCTCACCTCGGACGACAGCGTGCACAGCAACTCGCTCATGGCATCCGGGCCTCCAGAGCTCACACCCAATCCGCTGGAGTCTGCGCCCAGCTCTGAGCCATTGAGAGCACTGCTGACCTGCTCCTCCCCAATGCCAGAGTCAGTGTGGGGCAGCGAGCCCTCCAGGGGAAGATCGTCCAGAGGGGTGGCAGCTCCACGTACACCATCAGAGAAGGAGGATGGGTTTTCTGAATTTTGCATATGGTCAAAGATTTTGATTATATATATATATATACTGTATATATATATATATATATATAAATACATACACACACACACACACACACACACACATTTTATGTCTTTGATATAAATTATATTTACCAAACCTGTATTTATTTGACCATTATACAGTAAAACATTAAGATTTTAACATATTATAATTTATTAACTTTTTTCTGACTTGATAGATTTTTAAAATGTAATTTATTCTTGTATTCATTATTTTTTTTCAGCCTCGTTTCTCCAGTCTCGATAAAAATCGATTATTTTAACCCAATATAATGTATTTTTGGCTATTGCTACAAATATACCCATCCATGTTTTTTTGCTCCAGGGTCACATATTACGATGATTCCTGAAAGATCAAGTGACACTGAAACTAGAGCAACGGCTGCTGAAAATTCAGCTTTGTCATCAAAGGAATAAATTATATTTTAAAATATATGAAAATAAAAGCAGAGATTCAGTTACTACAAAAGCATTCCAGAGCTGCTTCAGTAATTGATACAGTTTGTGAAGATTACTGCAGCCTATGCCAAGCAGTTCCATCTGAGTATTTATTTAATATTGCACTTAGATAAAGCTTTGCAATAATGCTTTGCAGTGTTGATGAAATCCTCCCTGCGGGCAGTATCTGGATGACTATAATGCAGAGATAATCAGAGACAGTTGAGTGGAATGTCTGAGTGGAAGTTGTTTGACTGCATTTAAACACTTAGCATTTGTGGGGCGTTAAAGTGGTAAATGACTACAGATACGCATCTATTGAGTATAATCAAGGTCACACACTCATGATGACACTGCAGATGCCAAGTTCACCTGTGCTGGTGGGTGAATTAATCTCTTGTCGAATGCTTCTCCCCGATAGGCTGCTAGACCTGCCGATCTCCCGTTGTGGCTCCAGGATGTCCCGGTATTTGGACACCATAAGGACAGAGATAAAGTAGACCACAGCCAGAGCAAGGAACTGAGCCTGTTTACTGTCATCCTGTTGAACACAGAGTATGGTTAACAACATGTTAACATTCACGCTTTGCTCCGGCACAGGTAAGTGAGTGTCTCACCACGTCTCTGAAAACGACAGCTCGGAGACGATTGATGTCCACGTCCTGCAGCAGTCTGTCTGGGTCTTTGATGGGAGAAAGGTTACGCGGGACGTTCTGTATGACGGTCTGCGGCAGAGAGGACGAGAGGATCACACATTAAACCACAGGACACACACACTGGTTTAATTATGTTTTTATAGTTAAAATGCATTGCTTTTTGTTGAGTTTCCAATTGTGCATTTGATGTGTTTTCAGAGACTCTTTAGTTTGTGTGCATTTGCGTCTGTTCTCTTGTGTTGGTGCAGGTGTACGAGTTTATAACCTTGCTGGCGGACGCTGCAGACTGTAGGTTCTCCTGGGTCTTGCTGATTGGCAGCGAGGTTTTGCTGCCTCGGTCTCTCTGCCTCTGCCTGCATTCCAGACAGTTCCTCACTGCTACACAACATACTGAGAAGAGACAAGCAGTTAATTCATCAGTATATTCTCATCACAGCACACAGACACACTACCATTTAAAAGTAGTTTGGTTAGACTGATTTTAAATTTAGCTTTTGATTTATTTAATGCCTCCTTTCTGCATAAATAAAAAATAAATAAATAAATAAAAATAATAATAATATACATATATATTATATATATATTTTTTAAATATATTTTTTTAAAAATATTTTTTAAAATAATTTTTTTTTATATAATATAAAAAAGTCCCTTTAAATGGTAGTTTACATACATAGTTACACATTACTATTTCCATTTGGTCCAAAGTTCAAACCACTTTTAAAGGTGAAATGTGTATTTTATTCATGTCTAAATATTAATAATGGGGAAAGATGTAAACCATTGGATGAGTATAAACACTATGGGTCTTGTTTGTTTAATTGGCCTCATATTTTAACTTCTCTTTAACCAGTGGTTTTGTAGCCACATAAATTAAACACAGCACTTCACCAAGGTAGATAAACCTTATATATTTAGTCAAAGAACATACAGTATACAAAAAATCTGAAATGAGTAAAATACATCACACATACCTAATCGTAGACACTGGCGCATTAGTCCCCCTGAAGACATGTTCTTTTCAGCCTCAATCTCGCTGAAATTGAGAGAACTGGCAAACACGAGCACATCCACCATGGCCATCAGCCGGCTCAGAAATGTGACCGCCGTTTCTGACGACATGCCTTGGGTTGCCTCCACATTCTCAAGCTCCGTCTGGGAGGACACACATAACCACAATCTAGAGGTTTAGAAACATCCCAAAACGTTTTGAAGCAAAAACACACATAGAGTAATGCTCACATCTATACAGGATTACACTACTGAACATGTGCTAAAAAAACAAACAAATGTGTAATAGCAGCAAATTAATGCCAGGTCAACTTCACATTAAACATGCCTCTCAAAAACATTTAGTTGGGGAGGAAGGTGCTCGAAAAACCACTAGAAGGAAGTGTGTTCAAACCGGTGTGACACCCATTTGAGTGTGAACAGGCAGTGCTGTGTGCGTTTAATCTTTCCGGTGGTCAGGGAACATGTCACCATTTTGCAACATCAATATAAAAAGTTCAACATAATTACATGGTGTAATACAAAGAACAAACTTTTGCAAAGCAATAGGAAACAGATCCACTGCTGAAGCCTCTTATGAAAAACATGGTGTATTGGAAATATGTACTGCTATCTTAAAACCCACAGCTGAGTGCTGAAAATAACATAATTAATGTTGAAAACTGGGAACATGCTTGTTGCTAGGAGACATAATAGTGGCGAATAAGGGGTCACGCAGTGGTGCATTGTGGGTATGTATACAGTAGGGGCGATAGCTCGGACCCACCTCTGCCCCTGTGCCAGAGCTTCCTGGCAGGCTATTAACTTCATTGCTTTTTGTCCCTTTCTGTAAGCAAGAACCTCCTTGTGTCTTTATGACCAACACAGAGGGGAACAAATGAAGTTGACATTTAATAAAGACCCTTTTAAATGGACCAATAGAGCCAGGGGGCTTATGAGAGCACCAAGGTATGCGCTGATTTATTTCATGCAATTTAATATCAGTATTTTGGAAGGTTTTCCATGAATAACCGCCAATTATGATAAAGGTCTAATACTTCTTCAGATGCAACAAATTAAACAGATCATATAACACAATAATAGTGGTAAGTCTGCATTTTACTACATCCATAATCTCATATTTTAAGGAGCACTTAGTTTGTTTTACTACTTAAAATGCACAAATAAAATTTTTTATTCTTTTTAAAATCATGTTCACATAGGGAAGGATACCTTGCGGGGCTGCCATTATAAAATCATACCATCAGCTAGATACTACTCGCTATTTACTGGACACTTTTGCATACAGTAGATAATAAATTAATCATGACTGACTGCAGATATCATATTTTTATATGAACCTGAAAATGCATGATACGTTTAAAATTCCTCTATACCAAATCCAAGATGGCTAGAATATTATTTAACTTAACAAGAACATGAATTACTGAGTGCAATAGATATACAATATAAATCTTTTATGAATAAGTTGAATGAATGTACACATAGTCTGAGGATGAAAAAGATGGAAATGATCTGAAATGGATCATACATTCTGAACTGTGGCATTAGTGATATTAAAATGTAAAATCAAGAAATAAAGACTGAGAATGTTAAAAAATAAGACTGTGAATGTTAGTGAAGAATAAATAAATTGGAACTTACAGGGTTTGCACTAACCTTAGAACTCTGTACATGCAAAAGAAACAAAATTAGAGAGAAACAGGGAAGAGGAAGAAGGAATTAAAGGCAATACAGACAACAAAAGGATACAAAGGCATAAAAAAGCTGGTTAATAAACAACAGAGTCAGTCAGAGAAAATTTCAGAAAAAGCTATAAGAATGTTTGCCAGAAATAAAAAGGTTAGATTGCAGGTAAAAAGAAGACAGGAGAAGAAAGCTAATTCTTTACGGATTGTGTTCATATTTAAGATTTCAGGGTAAAACGCCAAAAGAGTAATTTGACATCAGCAAATTGAGCTGTATCAGTTTCTATGTGAAGGCAAATACTGATCTGAAGTCAGCACTCTTATTCTTTAAATCTGTATAAGGTCACACATGTATTGTCACTATTCAGCTTCAGTGATATTCAGGGAACAGAAACAGGAAAAAAATAAATCTTCTATAAGATTCTACATAATCCCCATTACCGCCCTTCCAAACAAAAAAAAACAGCCACTGGAAAATGGTTTTATAATTCAAGGAAGTTGTACTGGTGTTAATATCCACTAGGGGCCGCTCAAGTGCCACTTACAGATGGGGAGGTGGCAGCAGAGAGCAGGGGAAGGATCCCGCCACACGCTATTATGATGTTATCAACCATCTGAGAAATGAGGTGGATGGTGTTGTGGACAAATATAATGTTCTCGTTACTGTTTACGAAGTCCATGACCGATTTCGTAGAGTGACTGAGAGAAAGAGAGAACAAAAGAAGACAGCAGTGAAGCAAGACCACGTAAAAGCATACAACATGTTCATGTAACACAAAAGAGGCTACAGAGAACTATTGGGATCAGGCAGTCAGAAAATTGTTTCTCTGGCCAAAAACTCTCATACCTCCTCCACATGTGTACGTCACTTTCCAGAGCGAACAACAGGTCAGTCAGAAGGCGCTGATGCATGGGTGACCATTTAAATTCTGGGATCCGAAACATGGTAGTGCGAGGGCCGGGACTGAACTGCCGCCGCTGTTCTTCAGTCATAGGCATGCCCCTGAAGCCCAGATCCACACGGAGGTCCCTCTCCATCTGACCTGACATACGACCATGAAGAGCCTGCAGAAAAGCACCAATTTAATAATTCATTCAAGCCATTGGATTTTATTGCTTGTTATTTCATTATAGCATTTATTTATGTAATTTTCCTGGTTGTAAACCAGACTGGGATTGAGTGCCAACTCACATAGCGGTCTATACTTTAAGAATTGTTTAAGAATGTAAGTTAATTCGTAGTTACAAATATTATCCTCAGCCAAAAATGTCAAATCTTATTTGTCAATGAATTTTCCATTGGTGTTCAATTCTGTTCCTAGAGGGCCACCTTCCAGCAGAGTTTAGCTCCAGCCTCGGTTACACACATGAACCAGCTAATCAAGGTCTCCAGACTCAATAGAAACTTCCAGGCAGGTGTGTGGGAGCTAAACTGGTGGTCCCTCAAGAGCTAAATTGGACAACCTTGAGGAGGTTAAGAGGACTGATTCTAAGATGCATCTTAACAAAATGCAATGCACCAATACTGAAATGTAACAAAAAATGATTGCAACTGCAATGAACAGTTCTTTAAATTTCAGTTGGTTTCATTGCATTTTAAGGTTTCAGAAAAACAATGAAGAAAGTCATTTGGATCTCGCAGTACAAACATTCTTACTAATATTAATACCCCTTCTTGTATTCCACTGAAGAAAGGAAGACCCTGTTAACACTAGTGCGTTTTCATTTTAATGCCGTTTTTACTGTGTTTTAGAAAAGATCTCCATGTACACCACACAACAAAAAACAACTTAAATGAAGATTCATGCACATTGGCCATGTGCATAGAAGTGTAAACATGAAGTTGGTAACTAGTCTTTGGCAGGTGAGCATGATGCGAATGTTGGCAGCCAGTCCATTCTTTTCAAAAGTCTGTTTTGATTAGTTTTCACAGTTGTGTAGTAAAACAAGATCTGCAACATTTTCAAAGGTTGAAAACATCGGAGTGGTGTAAATGTCAGTCACCTTAGCAAAAGTTGCATTAAAAAAAACGAAAATGCACTAGTATAAACATAGCCTAGGTCATACAGGTTTGGCACAATGTGAAGGTACGTAAAACATTTCCGAGAGGAACCATCGCAACACATAATAAATCAAATTAAAGACCTGTGTGGTGGCTGTAGTCTGAATCTTCTTCATTTCTTTGTCCTTCCCATCGTCTGATCTCTCGGTGTCTGAAGTGGTGCTGGCGGCATCGCCTCCACTCTTTCCTGCCCTGGCTTCCCCAACCTCTTGCTCCAGACACTCGGCTGTCCTGGCTGCAGCCTGGGCCTCAGCTTCTGCCAGTGTGCTGATGTCCGCCAAGGAGCTCTGCAATTTAAACCCATCGTCGTCTGTTAGGCCACATGGGGTTTGAACCAGATCTGAACCACAAGAAGTCATGTGGGCCAGCAGGCTGAGGTCGTCACTGGCGCTTGAAGTGTGTGGAGTTGTTGAACACAGGGGCTGTTCAGGGCTGGGCAGCACCAGGGGCTCCGTCGTCGCCAATGAGGGAAGCAGCTTCTCATCCACCTTAGGGAACAGGAAGCCATTGTTGCTGGGAACGCTGTCCTTCTCATCTGCGAGTGTGATTAGAGGACCCATGTTGCCATCGTCTTCAGTCAAACCCACCACAACGCTTTCCTCTTCTTTGGGGACAAGGCTCCCATTGAGCTTGTGAACCGCTGCACAGTAGGCGCTGTCCAACAGCGAGTCGACTTCCACCAAGGGACCATTCTCCATGCCACCTCCTCCTCCAAGAACCTCCGGGGACAGATCCAGATCGTCTAATTTAACCTCTGTAGCCTCTACCTTCTCAGCTTTGATGTCTACTAGCAAGTCATGGACTTCCACACGAACCCCTGCAGCTGACCGTTCGGCTTCACCCTCCGGACCTTTGGTCTCAGCCAACAGTATCCGGGAGTCTGCATTTTCTCCATAGTCTGCCTCGCTCTCTGGTGTCTGCGTCTGGGATGTGTCATCGATCTCGCGGATCTCCAGGTTTCCGTTGACAGTGGTGGGTTGGGCGGATAGGCCGGAAATTGTGCTAACGGAACCTTTCTTTCCTTTCTTGATGTTCTCTTCCTCTTGTCGTTGATACTCCTCGTACATCTTTGCCAAGTACTCTTTGTGCGCCTCGTACGTCACCTAAACAGTTAAGTAGCAGTGTTGTGAGTCTTGCAGATTTGTATTTCATCATCTCCACCATTAGATGGATTCGGTTGGATCACTTAACTAAATCAAATACTATAACTGTTAGCATTAACAAAAAGACAAGGCCAAATGATACGGTAAAAAAAACTCTTTCATCCATCACTGACAAAAGAAATGCATTAAAACTATTGAATGTGATTTTACGAAACTAAATATATCAAGAAAGGCGCTAAGAGCAGCAGATCGGCTTGCTCTAACCTTGGAGTGGGCGATGGAGAGTGTGTCCACCCACACGCGCCAGCCTCCCCACTCATACTTGATGGCATGGTAAAGCAGGATACGGAATATGTTGTAGACCATTTCAGTGATCTTCTGCTCCTCTGGGTTCTTTGGGTTAATGTACCCCAGAGAGAACATCCAGTCCTGCCACACTGAACACTGCAGCAGACACCTACACACATTACAATGACACCATGTTGCAAAATTAGACAGAATGAACTAATTATTCACTCAAGCAGAATGTTTACTGATGTAAAAACCCTGCTGCTACCCGTTTTTAACAGTGCCTTCATGCTAGTTTTAAAATGCGCATTTTCATTTCCTCTATTTTTGCCTCCTTTGAGTCATCTAATGCTAATAGCAGTTAATCTTCCAAAACCCTATAACTTTAATAACACTGTGACGCGTAATCTTTTGAACACTTGAAAATAAATATCCAAGTCCTTTTCATACTCAACATTAATGCAGTGATTTTATTTTGTATTTCTATTTTTAAGTGTGTGAAATGCTCTGAAAAATCTTTAGTATGGTTGAATGGCCTAATTATTACCCCATGTTTAATTTGTTCCAGCAATGGAAACCTAGAAACATTTACTCACTATAATTAGATCTAAATCAAATCTAAACTTAGAGAATCACTCTGCAAACAAAGGCTGAATGTATCCGAACCACATAAAAACAAACAGCCTACGCAAAGAACTAAAGAGGGAGCGTTTTATGATTGCTGGAACTTGCTGGAAATACTCCTTCACTCTTGTCATCTTAGATTCCAGACACGTTTGCTCACTTTAGAATGCCGGGCTTGTTATGGAATACAGAAACAAGCAGTCCCACTTCACCACTGCTAAAATATGCATTGTGATTTTGGTATGCAGTTGTAACCATGGCAGCAGCTGACTGAGTGGGCCTGGGTGCATGGTGCGCCGTGGGCTTGTTTAGGATAGAAGTGTGCTGATACACACACACACACACACACACACTCACTCACTCAGTGTGCCTAAACCTTACTAATGAGCAAATAAAGCTGACCTGAGTTCAACAGGTGAAAGTCAAGCTTAGCCTCCGTAGGAGGCCACAAAACGGAACAATGCAGAGAGAATGTCACTTCAAATTTTCCTTCCTCAATGCATTAATTATGACGCTAATTAATATAATAGGAGGGAGCGCCTTTCCCACTGAGAGGGAGACGCTAAATGCTTCTGATGTTTGCATAAAGCTTGCTAGTATTAAATTGTTGTAGTGTCTGCATATGTCTGGATTTCTGTGGGCATGAGGGATCTGTCTGGTTGTTTGTTTCATCTTGTAAAATTATTTTTTTATGTTTATCTGTTAATATCAGTATTTTTCTGTATGTTTGTCTGGTGTTTTCTTAGATAAGGTCAGATAGGAAATGCCTTTTTACTCAAGCTTATGAATTTGCCTATTGATATTTTAAGCTAAATTGTTTTCTATTGGCTATAACATGAATTTACTTTAGACAAAAAAAAGCTAAAAGCAGATTTGGTATCCACCACTATTGTAGTGTGTACAAACCGTCTGTTCTCTCTGCTGTTGCTGAAGAGTTTGATCATGTCGGACAGGAAGAGGCGTCGAACTTCCATCAGCTCAGCGCTGGGGGAGGAACTTTTAAGCAGCGTAGCCACAACCTTCAGAATCACTGAGAAAAAGCAAGAAAAAGGAGAAAGAAACGGGAAAAGAAATGAGGGCTTTGACATTGATCTACTGTAGATGTGTGCTGAAACTGCTCTGATAACTTAAAAAAAAAACAGCAACAACAACAAAAACTTGAAATGAAAAGAACAACAGACACTTACTAGGGTTTTGGATCTTGACTGTAGAATCGGGTTCTGGGTGAGGCTTGTGCACCACCTGAGTGCAAACCTGTTCTGTTAAGATCTACATTAGACAAAATTCAGTTTGATTAGACCAGAAATCATTTTATTTATATGTTATTCACAAAATCATAATTCTTATTCATTTTATAAAAAAGATAGGGTTTCAAAGAGGACACACACACACACACACACATTGGGTTTACATGTTTTTGGGGACATTCCATAGGTGTAATGGTTTTTATACTGTACAAACTGTATTTACCCTACACCTAAACCTACCCCTTACAGGAAGCTATATGCATTTTTAGAATTTCAAAAAACATAATTCTGTGTGATTTATAAGCTTGTTTCCTCATGGGGACCTAACAATTATTTCCCCACAAGGTCAAAATTGACTGGTATTCCTATCTTTGTGGTCCCCAAAAGGTAATAAATACCAGATACACACACACAGCATATATGTATATACTTCATATAATGTATATGTATATATATTCATATAACTTATATCATATATAAAATATTTAGTATATACTATAAACATTATGTATGTTTAACGATTTTTTTAAATATATAAATGCACATGTGTGTATTTATATATATATATATATATATATATATATAATAAATACAGACAGTAAACACACATATATTATGTGAACAAAAACTTTTATTTTGTATGTGATTAATTGCAATTAATCATTTTTTACACATTTATATAAATAATATTTTTGCTAACACATTATTTAATATACTCTATTTTAATGCATCATATTCCTAAATTGCCTCAGACTTGGATATTATCATTGTAATAAACATTAAAAAAGCTGTTTCAGACTTTCATGACTTGTTCCTAAAAAGACTACATGCATGTCTCCTGTGGCTCACTGTTTTAATAACTTTTGCAATAAATATTTATAAATAGATATACATGACTACAATGGTTATAATAAGGCATCATAATTTATTAAATTACACTGAAGCATATTTTTTTATCATTATAAACCTGCTTCATTGGACATTTCTGAATCATGGAAGTTATAATTATATTAAACCATATACAGAATTTCTACAATGGCACTGGTAATTGAAAATGCTTTGTTTGGCAAGATTCTCCCTTTGTGACAGCTGCCATATAGATGAATACCTTTAGAAATACCTTTAGAATGCATTACTGCATAAATAGAAAGTGGTTAACCTAGAAAACATGCAGACATACCTCATAGAGTGTGTTGTAGGTGGTGATGGTCACAGTGCTGGTGTGCATCATTAGTCGCTCTCCGAGCAACGTGAAGAGGCTGTGTGTGTGCATGATCTCCACCTTCCTTCTGTACACAGAGCACACAGGGAAGTGAGATAAGAGGCACACGTGTCATCTTGTTTGCAGTGACATTGACAATTCAAAGGCAGGTATAACCTCACTCACTGGTTCAATTTTACCCCACAGCCTTCCACACCATTAAGATCAATGCATGTACGCATGCTACTGGCACACTGATGCGATTAGAAGTGACACCGCACTCCTCAAGGGCACACACACACACACACACACATACACAAACACACTGCTGTCAGTGGCCCTCTTACAGCCTTTCGGAGACATCAGCGTTCCCGAGCATGTCAGTCAGGGGGAGGGGACGTGACAGCACAAAGACTGCCGGTCAAATGCATTTAATTCACCTCAAAGACAAGGCTGAAGATGCGTATGACAAATTAATATGGAAATTAATGACACCCATAGTTGCAAGTGGGTGTGCCTAAGATAATCAGAAATTTCCTAAATGTCTGTAATAACAAAAATATGAAAATTGGGTTTATTTTAAGGACTGGGTAATATTAATTAACATAATATTAATATTAATTAACTACTTACTATATGGTTAGCATTAGGGTTTGGTTTTTAACAAGGACATAGAAAAGGTAAGCGTTATTCAAAATCAATTCTTTATTTCTTTCTTTATTTAACCCTTTATGCACTAAAATAGCTTTTTACCCCGCAACTTTTTAAATTTGGTTGACAAAACAGGAAAAAATGCGTGGAAAACATGTTTGAAAAATGACACTATCCAGATTGTATTTTTTAATCAGTTGTTACTTGGCATTTCTATGTAATTAATGTGATATTTACTAGCAATTTCTGAGTGAAAATTGGTTTTCTATCGAATTGTTTTTTTTGTAGCATCTTGTCTTAAGCTCTTCCTTGCCGGACACATGAACTGCCAGAACAATTATTCCAGCAGTAGCCCATGCGTTTAACACTTCCTGTCAGCCACAGAACACTCATTCTCTGAATGTGCTCTCTTCCCTCAATGAAAGGCCAAGTACACGTAGACATGTCATTTCTGTCCTAAAATAATCAAAGCACTATTTTTCTATGTATCAGATTTTGAGAAATATGCACTGCATAAGCTCAAGAAATAGAAGAAACGTAACAATTACTTGCAGAGTAGAATTGTTCCAGTCGAGGTTTCTTTGCGTGCCAACATACCAAATACATATACAGGTCTTAACAAAAAAGTTTGATGATTAACACTCACTTGTGTCCCAGATGTTTCAGGAAGTAGCCGAGAACTTTAAGAGCTTGGACTCTTATACTTTCGCTTTTGGAGGCCAGGAGCTTATAGATGACTCTAAAAAGTAATGAAAAGATACATACGTTTAGAAAAATGTGGCCAAAAACTGCTAATTTGCATTCAACTTTTGCACATGCTGTGCAATTAGAGAAATATAGATGTTTTTTCTACCCACCCTCATATAATTGCAAACCTTATGCAGTCAATTCTAATGGACTTCCATTGTATTTTTTTGTCCATACAATGCAAGTCTGTGGGAATCAAAATTGTTTGGTGACCAACATTCTTTAGTAAAAAAGTAAAAAGTAATTTGGAACAACATATGGTTGACAGAGTTTTAATTTTTGGATTGATTTTTCCTTCAACTATGGAAAAAAATTATAAATCGATTGACAGCCCTAGTAATAAAATATCATAAAGATACCCAGAGGGTGTGAATTCAAAGGGAGGGCAGCACTCCGCTCGTGATGGCTTGTGAGGTGAGAGGCAATGTGATTGATGCAGCTGGACAGCCCAAATCTATTTCATTTACGTAACAGGACTACGCAAGAGCTGTTTGTCCCCGAAGCCTCACCGTATTCCATTCCTCTGGTCGAAGGCAGGGATCATGGAGGCGGGGTGCTCAGACATGAGCGCGACCAAGAGCTGGAGCACATCATGGATGTTTTCATCCTACAGGAGAGAAGAATGAACAAACAGACATTGAACCACACAACAGTAGCCTGTAATGATTCACCAGATACCCTTAAAATGTCTGGGTGTTATATAAAGCTACACTGAACTAGCAGTTTTCAGGATTCATTTGGTGTTTTCAATCGAATGGCTGCAGAGACGGTGCATTACTGCAATTTCATGGGACTCAATCAAAGCATTAATGCAGCTTCCAGGATAATACTAGAGCCTTCTTGATGGACTCAAATACTTTTGCACTTCTGACAGATTAAAGCAGCTTGATTTTAATAAAGAACCTGGAACAAAATTTGTTTAATAAAGGCTAAAGAAAGTTAGACCACAAGACCTTTGCTCCATTTATTGATCAGTTTTACCTCATGCATGGTTAGCAGGTAGTTTAATATGCTCTGCAACTCATCTTCCTTCACTCCTCGGTCCTAAAAGGAAAAGAAGAGCACACAATATAAACAGGCTTGAACTGTAATTTGTCTAATTGTTATATTTTTTTATACAGATTTATAATTTCTTTTGATAAAAACTGTGCTTTAAAAATAAAAGTCAATTAAAAAAAATGCACAAAACACAAATGTGGCATACATTTTTTTTATTTGCAACAATAATAATAATACTAACACAATAATAACCATAATAAATACTGACAATAATTTTTCTAATACTGAATTTGAATTTAAAGGTTTTAAAGGCACCTGATTAAAGGTCTTGTATTTCTTGCATGTTATGGATATTGGTTGTAAGGTGTGACCCTGAACCATAAAACAGTCATAAGTGTCAATTTTTCAATTGTACATCATCTGAAAGCTTTAAAAGTTGATCAAATAAAGTTCTTAGCAATGCATACAACTAATCACAAATGGAAATATTTACGGTAGAAATTTGACTAAATATTTTCATTAAACAAGATCTGGACATAATATCCTAATGATTTTTGGCATAAAAAAAATCTTGACCCATGCAATGTATTTTGGGCTACATATACTGTATACCCACGCTACTTAAGATTTTGTGCTCCAGGGTCACAAATGTTTTGACTTCTGAGGAAAAACTTTGGTACTTATAAAATTGATGCTTAATTGTTACTTAAGTTGGCTATTGCAAGGTTATGAATGAAAAGGAAAGCATTTAATGTCGGTGGAAGCTGCCTTACATTGTGTAAGCGTGAATGAGTCTCATTGCTTTGTTTGGTGAAGTGAAGGGCATTTGTGATGGATTGGGGCCACTATTACAAGCCGCTGACAATGCTAATAACTGCATGAAAAGCGAGGAAATGTGGAAAGGGGGCAGAAAATAATAGGAATGAAACAAAAAGGCAGCCGCTAAATGAAAAACCCTTGGCAACCACATCATGCTTCTCAAAACAGGAAACAGCCTGTGCACATAACACGCATTTCTTGTGTGTCGAGCGATGGCCCATAATGTAATTCTTTCAGGGTTGGCCCCATCAAGCCGTCTGTATTGTTTTTAAACAAAGGCAAATAAACAAATTTCTGCATGACTGCCTTTCAAACCGAATCGAATTTCAGGGAAAAATTAGGATAAATTGTGTTATTTTAACAAAGCAGACGTGTCTTCTGACTGTCACTGCTTGGAAACTAATGCATTTTATTCAGGCTGCCCGAATCATTGCAATGACACGTCAAATAAAATCAGTTTTGAAGAACAAAGTGCTGATGCACATAACAAGGCAGAGCAGAAATGACATGGAATATGTTACCACATGCCAAAAATTAGGGACCAAAAACCATTCAGACACTTTGACCTGACCATGTTTTACATCACAGACTGAGCAAAATTAAGCATTGCTTGGTAATTGGCTGACCTAAATTGATGTTATCTAATCGAGTACTTAAATTTAACAGCTGACAACTAATCCAATTCATACATACCTTACTATTAAAGCTATCTGACATTATTAAGATGAATTTGCTCTGACAGGTTAAAATATGTTCTTGACATATTTCGTTGACATTTTCTGAACTATAGTAGTAGATCATGTGAGAAAAAGTGTCTGAATAAATTTTGGTTTGACTGCATATAAACACACAAATATATTTGATATCTATATAATGTTTTGTACTGGCTCACCTTGAGAATTAGCTGTTTGAGGAAAAGAAGCATGAACGCCCGCAGGGATATAATCTCCTTCTGAGATGGCCGTGGACCATCTGTAAGAAAACAGTGATTTACAGCGATTACATGGGTTGCACACATCCACACTTTTAATAAACACCTGCGTATGGCAATTAAATATATGAGAGATCAGTAACATATGCTAATAATCATCATCAATGAACGGAAAAATTAACATAATGGCTTTGATTCCTGGTTCTACGTTTAAGCTAATGTTGGAAAAACATATTTAGGTGGCTATACTGAATATTTTACAAAGACAACATCTAAAAATCACAGCAATTTTCATCTAACCCAGCTATTAATAAACAAACTAAAACTTAAAAAACAATGAATTGTTCAGGGACGAGGGAAAAGATGCAGCTCAAAGCTGCAGTTTTCACGCAGAGGGATCTAATAGACTTTAGTACAGCGGCACACAAAACACTAGAAAAACAAAAACTGCACTTAAGATGCAGCTTAGGGAATACAAACCCCTAAACGACACACCATTTCCAAACCACACAATCACCCCTATTTCTCTCTCTCTTGCTCCTTTTTTACAATCTCAAACTATCTTTCTCAAATAGACGCATGCATACTCCTCATCTTTTATTGAACGCGCAGCGCCCAGACGTTACAAAGCCGCCATGAAAAATTCACATCACTTTCTTTATGGTAAGCCAAAGTGTAAAAGAAAGCTCAGTGGACTTGTGTGATGTAATGAAGCAGGTCAGCATCCTCTCCATCTCCATCCATGTCCATCCAAACATCAGGTGTGTGACGCCATTGCCCTGAGGTTCAGCAGTCTGTGTATAGTTGCACACACAAGCAATCAGTTGTGTACTGCATTTGTACCCTTTGAACGTGGTCAAGGTCTATTTGTAGCAATGAACATCCCTTGACCTTTCCAGCCGCCATGATTTGGTGCAGTGAGAGAACTGGTGAGCGGTTGCAGACTGTGAGATTTGTCTTGGATCAGTGCATGTGTGTCCCATACTGTTCAGCATCCCAAAGGTCAAAACAAGGCAAATTGAGATGATCAATTAATGCCTGTTATCATTACAGATTCATTTAATATGCAAGAATACCGCTTAATATTTGTCACTGACTTGTGTATGACAAAATGTGCTTACAGATATGCAAGAGAATGCCAATTGAATTATATTAACACTGTTTTTATCGACCAAAAGTAAATTTACATTTACACATTTAAATCATTTGACTTTCAAAATCCAATTAAGAGTAAACAAATTAAAAGAGGTCTAAATTAACACTACATCACATGGAAACAAACACACTCGCTCTACAATGTGACGTTCATTTCCTGTTTTTAAATTACCTTTGCTATCATCTAATGTTCACTTTTTAAACATGTTTTAACATATTAAACACAATCTTAGGTCATTTTTAAATCAACTATCCATTTCTTATACAGTACTTAATGATGAATAAATTCACTTTTAGCATTTTAAAATGTATATATATATATAGTATGTACTAGGCAAGAATATATGTATATAACAAAGTTCCCTTTTTTATTTAATTCTTTAAAAAGATGGAAAAGTAACAAAATTAAAATAAAAAATTTCAATATTAGAAAATTCTATTTCAAATAAATGATGTTCTCTTTGTACTCTCTATCAAACAAATCTTTCAACATTGATGAGAATTAAAACACTGTTTCTTAAAGGCAGCAAATCAGCCTGTTAAAAAGATTTCCTAAAGGTCATGTGACTGAAGACCTCAGCTTTGCTATGTGAGACTCATTATTTAATTTAATATAAACCTCAATCATTTATTTTACTGGTTTAATGTATTTCTGATCAAATAAATGCAGTCTTCCATGTTTAATTTTGAACAGTGTACCTTTTCTGTCATCATTCGATTTAATTGCAGCATTTAGTTGATTTTATATCTACTGTATATATAAAATAGTATTAATTTTTATATTTACCATTTATTCAGTATCGGTGAGAACATTTGGGTTTGTATTTTGGCCAGAATATCAATGCATTTTATATATAATAAAAATTTTATCTGCTCATTTACCTTAATGAATGCATATTTTATCAGCATTATCCCGTCATTAGCTATTTAGTACACACTTTATTTAAATTTCACATGTAAACCGTGTCTAATTAGCATGTTTATTATAAGCATGTTAGAACATTACTGCTCACAGTCCACTCAGTGGCTGTTATACTGTAGATGTTGGATGCTACAAATCATTTACTTCAGACTTTAAAAGTATCAATATACCATCTCTCTAATGCAGAGACTCACCTCTGGGAATGACAGGCCAGGATGGAGAAAAAGAGAGATGGCAAACAGATGGAAGAGCTGACAGATTTTGCATGTGGAATTTGGGAAAACAGCGAGAAGGAAAGAAAACACATGAAAGAAGAACTACAGCGGGCAAGAGAACGAGAAAATGGTGAAGGGCGAGGAAACTGGAAAACACTGAAGAGCGAGACAGAGAGAAAGACATCTTGAGAGGAAACCAGATTAAGAATGAAGATGAGCACCAAGAGAAAACAAAAGTCTGAGGCACAAAAGTGCACAGGATACAAAAATAGACAGAGATAGAGGGGGAAAAAGAGTGGGCAGTGTTTCAAGATTCATTCATGCTTAATATTGCTGGCTGTCTTTATCTAGACACACACTCCACCCTAACACGACACAATTAGACTTCTGAACCGCTCGACTGTTCCCAGAACATGTTTATTTAATCTGTGGTATTTTGAAATCTTACTGTCTGGGGATTTAATTAAGGTAAATTTTGCTATCTGATCCTGTGCAACTATTTACCTATTCTTATAAGGTGGTAAATTCTACAGACAAGACATTTTTGAGGACTCACCCAGGCCTTTAGGGGTGATACCGCTACTTTCAAGGGGGTTGCTGGCCCAGTAGTAGTACTTGAGGGTGTGCATGAGCTGCAGGACAGTGCCCACCCGACGGATGGTGCTGTAGATGGTGGCGGTGCCAATGAATTCTGCAGACAGGTATGTGTAGAGGGAAAGCTGAACCTGAGAAATAGAAAACACACACAGTGGATTACATGATTTGCTGATTGGCCAGTATAGACTCAATGCCATGCTTCCATACATAGTACAGTTAGGTTACATGTCAAGGAATATATCTTCTTGCAGAAGAATTATTTTTAATGAAGTAAAATAAATAAAATACTTTGTGTATCAAAACATTTTAATAATTATTTAGTTTTTTATTGGCCCTTCAGAAATCAGTTCTTGTAATTATCGATGCTCAAAATCTGTTGTGCTGCTTAATATTTCTGTGTAAACTGCATTTTTATGAAAAAAAAAAAATATATATATTATTCTAAAAACATTGGTAACATTTTAAATGTTTTTACTTTCAACTGATCAAATAAACACATTCCTGATAAATAAAAATTTGTAAAAAACTAAAATTCCCTGACCTCAATATAATATGCTACTCATTCTTCAGCTGAAGCAACTGGCAAACCTTTCACAAGCCGATGACTAAATTAATACGAAAAACACCGCACATCTGAGTTACTGTTATTCCCTTTTACAAAGTTGTTCCTGCGAAAAAACCTTCCTGTGTTTCTGTGTAAAAGCTATTCTCCTTAAGCCATCCCTGTGGGACCCTCACACACACACACACACACACATCTGTGTATCACACATTTACACACAGCCATTTCTTACACTGATCAACATGGACATGCTAATTAGGCTCAGGCTTAATGAGGCTGCTGTGGAAACCAAGTTTTATCAGTGTATTTAATCTCATGTTTGACCCAGCCTGCTGATTCAGGTCAATATCATGGGGACATTTCCCCCCTAACCAAATTACAGCTTTATACACGAGCAGGTCAAAGATAAAGCAAGAAAACCAGGGCCTCACAATTACCAGTCCACTAAGCTTTTTCAATTTTCTCATGTGTTTGCTATAGGCACTTTTTTAAACAAATGTCTTTGTGTAGATCAAGGAAGAACACTGAAAAATGTGAAATCTGCCTCAATCTGAAAAACCTGATTCTATACCTTGCCTTTTTCTTTCTTCTTAGCAGTGATATTTCACATATCTGCCTCCTGTACTCAAGCCTTTACTTCATCTTTCTTTTTCATTCCTTCTGGATGTTTCATTCTCTCTATCATAAAGCGCTGTAGTCGCTGCAGGATGTTCACTCGTCTGCGTGGATGGGCGAAGGAACAAAAGCAGACGATCGTTTCTTCCTGCAGTCATGTTTCCTAGGTCATTATCCAATAATTGAGCCTCTCTGCTTTTGTAGAGGAACTACATTTTTTCCAAATTTGTGGATCAAATGCCTTTGGATGCAAATCTTACTCGCACACTTCACACTTCGTAAACTTGACGGATAAAAATATCTTGAAGCATATGTTTTGTGCAATCAAGTACACAAGTTCTGCATGCATAATGTAAGCTGACGGCTTGGGGTAGAATTTCATTAACACTTATACTCTTACAAAAGGTCATTTGGTGGTGGTTTCATTGGGCACAGATGGCATCGAGGCTATATATTACATTTATTGCCTTTTTTACACTATTAATTTTACTATTTGCATATCGTATATGCATACAGTATCAATACAGTGCGATAATTAATAATAATTCTGGCATCAATAAGACTTTAAACTGAACAAAAGGGCATTTAAAATATTACAAAATATTTATGTTTCAAAGTAAATATTTTTCTACTCATCAAAGATGTTTTCACAAAATTATTAAGCAGCAAAACACTGATAAGAAATGTTTTCTGAGCACCAAATCAGCATATTTGAATGATTTTTGAAAGATCATGTGACACTAAAGTCTGTCATCACAGGAATAAGCAAAATTGTAAAAAATATATTAAAACAATAAACGGTTATTTTAAATTGGTAATAATATTTCACGATATTACTGTGTTTGACCAAATAAATGCAGCTTTGGTGAACATAACAAAAACAACCTACTTTTAAAAGTTAGTGTAAAATGCTTCAGTACTTATTTTAAAATAACATTATTATATTTTGAAATTACATTTTTATTATTTACTATTACTTAAAGGTTCTGGACACTGAAACATTTACCAACAATGGACAGATGTGAAGTGTGACTCTTTGTTTTGACCTTTAGCGTGTGGGACGAGCTCACCTTAGCTGGTGTATGGATCCAGATGGCAGCGTTAAACAAAACGTGATCACACAGCTGCTTCAGTAAAGGAGCTCCATGAGTCAACCCGTCTAGATACTTGGCAAATGACAGAAACTGCTCCAAAACTGCCCTGGTGATGTGTACCCGAGAAGACTAATGACGGGAGAGAGAGACAGGTGTCAGACAGACAAAGTGATAGACACAGTATAGAGTGAGACAGACTGTGTGTTTCAAGCCTGACACTTTTTATTAATAGAAACTCTACATGCAAGCTGGAATCAATCTTGCATCTCCTTAACAAGTGCTGTAGCTCAGTGTGTCTAGAGAAAGCGTGTTACCCATTAAGACATGGCTCTAATTTTCTTAAAGGCATAGTTCACCAAAAAATTGGAATTCGATCATTATTTACTCACACTTATGTCATTCCAAACCCATGACCACTGATGTCACATGGATATTTTAACAATGTCATTACAACCTTTCTGAGCCTTGATTGTGGTTGTTATGCAAGATGGTCAGAAAACTCTCAGGTTTCATCATAAATATCATAATTTGTGTTCTGAAGATAAATAAGGGTCTTCTGGGTTAATACCAACATGAGTTGTTTTTGGGTGAATTATTCCTTCAAATTAAAATAATAGTCATCGTCTGCAACTTGTGCAAGTTCGAATTTATTATAAACTGATTTTTATTATTTTGGAAATTATAACGGATGTCTGTCTTACCTTCTCCAGTAAATAGCCAATAACCAGGAAGCCTTTTCCGCCCAACATCTGCTCTTGCATGGCTACTGAACTCTTCAACAACTCCACTAGAAAAGCTAAAAGAGTGGCACTGCAAGAAGAAATGAAAAAAAACAACAAAATTTAAATAAGTAGCATTTGCAAGAAAACTGAATCAGGATACAGCGCACAAGAGGTTCGACCTGCATTCCTAACATGAGCACAAAAGCTGAGGAACTATCAATGCCAATGAGGAACTTTTTAATTTTTAAAACATTTTTTAATAATGTTGATTTCTATATAGTATAAACATGCACATGCACATAATGATGGGTTCCCTTCCTAGAAGCAATACCATCATTCGAGCAAACATGATTTATGTCTTAGCTTCTTAAATGACATAGTTAAGGCAGTGAGACTGCAGATAGAAATCTTCAGAGAGTCTCTTTCTCTTTCTAAACTGCCACACGGCAACGGATGGACAGGTGACCTCACCCATCTCCCCACAGTCAGTAAACCCCAGCGGGGAACATTACCATTGATCAATAGCCCACAGATCTCTGCTCTGCTGATTATGCCTGCCAGCTCACTGCTGATCTCTAATCTACTCACCATGCCTGCGAGCTCACTGCGCAGAACCGAAGTGATGACCTGAGAAATGAGGCTATGACCGTACCAGCCTCTCATCCCTCTTTGGGAGTCTCTCACTCATTCCTAGCATCAATGTGAACATGAATGGCACCAATCTCTCAAAATCCCACGCTCTCTCCGTCACGCTCTATTTCTATCCGAGAATGACAGATTCCATTTATAATTCATGGCAGATGTCCCTGACAGTGACTGACTTGAGTTTTAGTCTACATTATGACAGAAACGTATTATTATCAAATACAAAACTCCGACTCAGGGCCTGAGAAGGAGATGCAGACACTACTTTGACATTGACAATACAGGTAACTACAATTTTGTCAGTCTGTATGGTCAATACTCACCAGACGGTCGTCTCCACAGGGCTGTCATTGGGTTGCCTGTAATCCAGCTGTGAGAAGAGTGGGAAGAGAACTTGGATTCCTCCAATAGAGTGGATGGCGCTGTGGATGGAGTGAGTAACAATGGCCTTCACATCCTGCAAGACACAAGCAAAACATCATTAGCCTTATTATGAAGATATTACTGTGTCTCTTTGCCACCATCTATGTTTAAAAAAACAGGAATTGCAGCTGCTTGCGGAATTATCTTACTTTCCCGGTTCTAGAGTGGATGAATCTAATGTTTTTAAGAGTTTGTAGAATGTGTGGCTGTCAGTGTGGAATAACAGATTCTCATCTACGTCTTGAAATATACTGTATATACAAATTAGAATTTTTACCAGATATTGTCAACAAGTAAGAAGTCTGCCATATTTGTTCTGACCAACTGAGGAAAAAAGCATTACCATTTATTGGCACTTCCAAATCTAATAACTACCACTATTACTACAAAATTATTATTATTGTTTTACTTTATTCTCAAATTATTTATGCTAACAACATTAACATTGTAGCATGTAAATTTCAATTTCTGTACAGTCTAATCTAATTGTCTAATTTCTTATTAAGAGATTCTTTTAACCCAAAAAGAAAATGGTGTTCTCTTCTAACTGGTTTTCTGTAAAATGCAAATCTCGTGTAATCCCAAGCTATCTGTAATCAAAAGCACATTTAAAACTGGAATATAACTGAATTTCATTCATATGCATTTCATAAACGCATAATCCTTTCTGGATTACAATCCGCTACCAAAATGATACATTAATTATTCTAACTGCTGTGAAAGAAAAGGCTATAAATTATACGCTTCCTGCAAGATCCTCACATGCAATAACCTAGTAGTCGGGACTCAGTCTTTATGTTTCCAGACATGACGTATTGACGGAGTGCCACGCTTGAATTTCCTGTTAAAAAAACCTGCCGGTAACACTCAAATTAAAAATCATTATAAGTAAGGTAGTAAAAGTAAGGCAATGGTTTTAAACAATGGCTGGTTATGTACTTGCTCAAATATTAATTTGGGATATTTTTTAACCAAAATGAAATGATGGACTGCAGCTTTAAGTGGGTAATGAAAAAAGGGTACATTCATTTAATACATGTATGATTTAACAGAACATAGTTCTTTGTGCATCAAAACACACTTTTCACATTAACTAAATTTAAACTTACATGGACATGTTTAACTATTTAATAAAAAACATTTCCTCTTCACACACACAAAACTATATATACAGATATATTAATATACACTATATAAATTTTTCCCCAGAACTCAAAAATCTGTAAAAAAGCAGAGATAAACCTATGTTATACGTGTGTGAAAGTAGAAACCCACCTGCAGCATCAGGGCATGTGGCGAGTGCACAAATATGGAGGGGTTTTCCCTGGGCGAGGACTCCAGGCACAGCTGTGCGTCGGTGGCTTTAGCGTTGTAGGTGAAGGCTATGCTGCTGGCCAGCTTCCCGTCATACAGAACCTGCTTATGGTGCTCGGCCAGGTGGATGTCGCTTTCCGACTTAAACTTGAACGTACTCTGTGAAGACAGAGACGCACATACAGAAAATGAGTAACATCCGTCAAATGAAGTTTTCTCACATTTTGCTTCTCTTTCAGTCTCTGTTAACAGCAGACTCGTGGAAAAAAGCACCAGGGACTGGTTTGCATCCCAGAGGACTGATAATGGTGGTGATAATAATAATAATAAAAAGCTTTAATTTCTGAGGCACAGAGCAGCCACACACACATTATCTTAATGAAGCTCTGGCTGCAGAAATGTGCCATTTCACTAATGGCTCTAAACGCAAGCGTGAGTCGGTATGAGCATGTGTGTGTATATGCGCATGTATCTGCAAAATATCTCTCATGTAAAGCACTTTGTGTCACTAGTCATCCACTCAACTGAGGGAGTGAATGAGAGACTTATATAAGATCACACAGAATTTCCTGACAGTGCATGACAGGACTCACCATTTGATTTGGTCTTTTCACATGATTTATATACTGTATACAGTGAGGTCAATAAGTATTTGATCTACCTGTGATTGTGCAAGATCTCTTACTTAGAAAACATGGAGGGGTCTACAATTTTTATTTTGTACAGAAGCCTTTGTTAACAATTACAGAGGTTAAACGGTTCCTATAGTTCTTTACCAGGTTTGCACACACTGCAGAAGGGATTCTGACCCACTTCTCCATACAGATATTCTCTAGATCTGTCAGGTTTGTGGCTGTCGCTGAGCAACACAGAGTTTCAGCTCCCTCCAAAGATTTTCAATTGGATTTAGGTCTGGAGACTGGCTGGGCCACTCCAGAACCTTGATATGCTTCTTACGGAGCCACTCCTTAGTTTTCCTGGCTGGGTGCTTTGGGTCATTGTCATGTTGGAAGACCCAGCCACAAGTCATCTTTAATGCTCTGACTGAGGGAAGGAGGTTTTTACCCAATATGTCACAAATATGTCACAATACATGGCCCCGTTGTTCTTCCTCTAAGGTTCTTCCTCTCCTTAATACAGTGCAGTCGTCCTGTCCCCTGTGCAGAAAAACACCCCCAGAGCATGATGCTTCCAGCCCCATGC